>JAANSN010000915.1:0-42356 GCA_036850665.1 Dicranocentrus wangi | reverse complement strand
TTCACCACCGCACCACCACGACGTTTTCCACGAGAGTCATAAAAATGGTTGAGCTTCTTGTTCGTGGTTTTGCTCCTGTCAAATATTATGACCTGCTTTAAAACATGTATTATATATTATGACGATGATCATCAGTCAGTCAGTCCTACAATCACTCTCCAACGTTTTCTTTTCCCATCCACTTTTGCTGACAAATGGGAAAAATGAAATGAACTCTTTTGAGTTGTCCTTTATTACTATGAAATATGAAAATGAATGAGTCCTTTGTCACCTCAGCTCGTCAGACTTTTTGAACCTTGCTAACGTTGAAAAATGAGGAGGAACTGGAATTGGAGGATGGTATTCTAAAGATATTTTGGTGGAAGACTATGAAAGTTAGTGGGTCCAATACAATAATAAACCTGCTATGCAGCTCTAAATGGATTACCGTCTCTAAACCACTTTCCGTCAAAATCTCTTTATATTTTCTGTGCAAATAGTAGAAACTGTTATTTCACCGGCTTTCATGATGAGCCGTAATCCGAATGTAAATATATACACAGATACAGATCAAGTGGAGCATGAATGAGGAGAGAGGCTGAATTGCGTAAAAACTAGCTATTTTTTAGGCTTAGAGGGATAGGGAAATAAGGTGGAGGAATATGCATACGGTTTATACTTAATGCTATTTTGGTTTTGGTTTTGAAGTAGAATTAAGAAGCTTAGCTTATAGTTTATCCAAACTCATTGTCTGCGGGAGCCCACAAAAGGAAAACAGAGGAGCATCGAGCACTACCCGTTCGTTCCTCTCTCTTTATCTCCATTCTTCTGCTCTGGTTGATACACTCTTTCTTTTGCGGTGGTGTGCTTGGGCTATTCACATTTGCAGCCTTCCCCGCTGTCCTATTTATTTCCCGTACCGCTCGTGTCAAAATCATAATGGTGATGATCCGAGAGGGAGAACATCATACTAATATACATACGCAACAACAACACACAGTTTCCTTAAAAAAGAGAGAGATCCGCCGCATCCACTCTGAATCTCTGATTATGTAATAGTACGGTCGCCTCCACCGGTTCCACCGCACCACCGGGTTTGTTTGCGGAGAGAGAGAGAGCAAACCGTCGTCGGTCGGGGTGACATATTCCACCCAAAGAACAAAGGGAGGAGAATAGGAAGGGAGACGACGACAAAAAATGAATAAAATGTGGATGCAAAAGACGAGGGTTGTTTACAACCTTTCCATATACATAAAACAAACCATATATTCCTTATTGTGCCTTGTCAGAGTGACACAATTTGAGGGAAATTATAGAAACTGGAGGAGAGATGAGTTGAGTTCGCTCAAAAAAAAGTTATGCAAGGGCGACACAGTTGTTCCATATATCTCTCTGGTAAAAAAAGAGGGACGACGCAGATTTTTTTTCCGAACTGAGATTTGATTTAGGGCTCAACCCCGTGTTCTCCGCCGGTTTTTTCTTTTTTTTGTGAAGGGGTGAAAAAACCCGAGGCATGGAACAAGTGCGCATTATGCACTTTTTGGGGTATATGATGACTGGGAGACAGGAGGAGAACTAAACAGTAGGGAATCGCTAAACTAAACCATTTTTTCTCATTCTGATAATATGTAAACCACAAGGCATACCCAACCAAACCACTGTGCAACTCCAAATGCACCCCTTGTACGAATTTTGGGCATAATGCAATAATGAAAATGCGCCCCATTTCATTATGATTTTGTGGCAGAGAATGTGTGTATGTACCACCACAAAACAGCGTCTCATCCCGGGTTTGTGTTTCTCTCCGAAATATTCTCATTTTCACTTTTTCCATGTCATTCCATCCCACTAAAAACGGAACGGAACGGGGGAAACTCTTTTCCGGGGATTTTTATTTCGTTCCGTAAAGGTTGTGGTTCAGTAGTTCAATGAATGGGAATGAATTAAAGGTCGACAGTAAAACCACTACTTCGCTTCCGCCAGTTGTGTTCATATCTCCGAATCCCTAATAATATCTTTCATTTTTTCATTTCAAAGTCAGCAGTCCGCTATGCAAGAAAGAGCAGAACTGCGAAAAAAGTCGTAATCATAGCAGTAGTAAAGCACAAAATCCAATCTTTTCCAGTTTTAATCACTCGTACAATGTCTATAACTTAATATGACTCATTTTATTACATTTTTTTCTTCTCTTGCTCTCGCAAATCCTCCGTCATGGTCAACAATATGAGTTGGAACGGAAAGAGTCAACAAGGTTAGCATTGTGGCTCCTTTTGTGTTTCTCAAGTCTTCCGTCATGAACTTGAAAAGTTAATTTTTTTCCTCATTTAAGCGGATTAGGTGGGCTCATCGGAGGGGATTAACTCCGCCAGTTGTGGTTACATTTAATTACTTTTTTTTGGTCCATTCTTTTCAAACATGAGGAGGCATCATTCTACAGGACGAACTGCAACTGCATTGCAAAAGCATTCTTCTTACGATTCAAGAGAGTAAAAAGCGAGGGATGGAGTATGGAGTCGAGTCAAGCTTCAAACAATTCATTCTCCCGGACGAGCAGGAGACGGGACTATCTCTGTTGGATCTTGACAGAAGGCACAATCTGCCTCCGATCCAACTCCGAGATATGAGTGGAATATGTGACAAGTGTCGTCACAATCGGTGCTGTTGCCATCACTTTTCCCCACAGCAGAAGCAGCGTGGTACGTAGCAGTGCAATTCCTCGCACAAGCTGAACCAAGCTCCTGTCTCCATGCATCGTATGCATAATGGTCCTCCTTGCTCGTGGAGTCAGAGTCACAAGCTGCATTCCAATTATTATTATTGAAATAATAATAATAAAGGCAAATGAAATGGTAAAAATATCAAGATGGTATCATGCCCTCTGCTCACAGCTCACACCACCTCAACGACGGAGTCAAAAGGAAAACTTTTAAATAAATTTCTTTCTTCTGAAGAGAGAAGGTGATCTTGATAGGAGCATTTTAGGTATTGATCAAAAACTGCAACACAATGAGAGCCCAAAACTTTATTGTAGCTTGTATGTACCTATGTATATAATGTGAGCTCAATCACGGGATATTTTTGTTGGAATGGAGAATGGCATGGGAGGCAGAGGCTGAGAGGCATGAGGAGAGAGAGAGGAGAGCCCATGCAACTCACAACCGTTCAAACTGTTCCTCATTTCAAAGCGCAACAGTTTGCAGGCTGCATACCAAGTGAGCTGCTAACAATAGGGATGAAATTGAAATTTACATTCCTTCTTCCTCCTCCTCCTCCTCCTCTTGCTAGTCTCCTCAAACTCGCAGCTCTCCGTCCGTGTAGTGCGGAGAATAGTCAGATGTCGATCGGGAAGAATGGCAGAGAGGGTGCGATACCAGGCTCTCCTCTCCTCTCGCAAAGTGAATAGGAAGGAGAAGAGATTGAAGGAAGAAGAAAAAATCAGCTTGTCTTCATGTCTTCTTGTGATATAATATGCACACAATAAGCAACAACAGTAGTAACGTACAAACGAGCCTCTTATTATTACATATTATTTTCTCTGCTTATTACATCCCCATAAAAAGGATGTGATGGGATGGAGGTGTTTCCCGTTCCGTCTTCCTATATGCAAAAGTATTAAACGTATGTAAAGGAGAGAGAGAGAGAGAAAAAAAAGTCGGAAAGTCGTAGAGCTCTTTTGTTGGGATTCTCTCTCTCTCTCTCGATCTTCTCGGGATGAGTGAGATGAGGAGTTTGTTGGATAGAGAATGAGCATGTCATGTCCTTTAGCTTGTTGGAGGAGCAGATTGCATTTCTGGTTGCAGATGGGTCTTGACTTTTTTGTTTGCTTGTTTGTTGTTTGTTATTATTATGTTGTGTGTTGTATTGCTTCATGGCAGACACCGAACAAGCAACACATCTTTCACGACATGTTCTAATGTGTACATAACCACACAACAGCGGAGCAGAGAGTACAACACAACACAACACATAACATAACATAACACATGATGGTGAATAATATATCCATAATGGATCGGGGAGCGAGAATGGGAAAAAAGGAACATTATTAGGTATTATTTTTTCATCAATACGAAGCATACGGTAAAAGTTCTCCTTTTATGTGCAAACTACGCTGATTTGTTGACTCCGATTCAACCTTCTCCTTTTTCAGAATCCGCTCCTCTGCCTCGCCTGTCATCAGCCGAAAGACGAAAGAGGAAAAATTGTTTCTTTTTGGTAGCCGATGAGCTGCTTGATGATGTGATTTCTGTTACGATGAGAAAAAAGGAACTTTATGCCAAGCCGCAGCAGAGCAGGAGCAGCGGACAGCGGAATTTTTTTATATACTTTTTCACGAAGGGATTAAAGCGGGGAGAGAGAGAGATGCATAATATGTCAGCTTTTTATTTTCTTCAGTCAGTAACGTTTTCGCCAGACGCTAAAGACAAGGAGGCTGGCTGGCACCCAAATGTCAATAAAGTTCTTTTTAGTGTGCACGTATCCATCCATCGCAACAACAGCAACTCAAATGGTCGTGTATAGTTATCCAATAGCTTGTAGTAATGGTTGTAATGTAATGGTGCAATTGAAAGGAATGATTTGCGGAAGAAGAAGTGCGTGCGTACTCAGAAGAAGAACCTAATTCCTAACAACAAGAACACCAACCAATATAGTGTAGCTTGTAGCTGCCTATATTAATGGAAGTCTTGTGATGTTTTTGTGGCTGATGCTTTGCGAGAAGACACGGGAGCGGGGAAGGATAATGACTAAATGTCAATGCAAATTCGTTCCTCTTTTCAATTCATGATTGCTTTCTTTCCATTCCCTTGCATAATAATAATGATGATTTACAGGTGCATCTCCCCGTTCATCTTTGAACCTCAAAAGGTTTTCAGAACGAGCAGCTAGCTACCAACTATCAACGCCAGTTCCTTTTCGCCAAAACAAAGAAAGTCTGTGAGTCATCTCAAATCTCAGCCCGAAAAACACAAAACACATTGCAACGCTGCTAAAAGGGTTTCTTTCAATAATGCAAACTGTGTGCAAACGAGAAAGAGAAAAAAGAGAATGAAAAAATAAACTTTTTTAGTTAACCCTTCCGTTTGAGTAACCTGCCTGAACCGTGTTCCCGGGTTCAAGTTCACTAGCATATTAAGAAAGCGTGAGGTAGGCCATGCAGTCTTCAGCTTTATTGGTTTTTCTTCAATTTCAATTGCCTTCAGTCTGACTCCGACTGGCTGAATACACACGTAACGTTAGCCTCTGCTCTGCTCACCTTTTTACGACTTTTTTTTGTCTTATTGACTGTACAACCTTTTTTATTCCTTTTTCCGTACCGAAACTAAAGGGAATCAAAGGGCAATGACACTCGCGGCTTGTTGTCGTATGGCATGGCAGTGATCCACCTCACACACCACACCACTCTCTCGCTCATTATCATTGTGTTTTACTTAACCTTTTCTGTTTTCTATTTGCTTCTTACAACCCTCCTCACCTCACCCTCCGTCTCCACTCCGTCCAGCTCCAATCTTCCCATCTGACGAAAAATACCTACACGAAAGCGTTGTTTTTATTTAGGGCTACCCCGCTCACCTCATTAAATCTTACAAGATAAGCGGGTGGTGGAGAGTGTTCTCCGGTGGGGACAAAAAATGGCTTATCTCTCAACTCGATGTAAAAGAAACAAAAGGTGTCAGAGCAAATTAGCTCGAAAGTGATTCAGACCATTTGCTCTCGTTGAGCAACTACGAGAAGGCGTGTCTCCTCCGACTCAACTCCTTTCGACGCAATTGCTCTGGATGGATGGACGGATGATGTGATGGTTGTGTCGATATATATTAGATTTAATATAGTCACTTTTCATGAATAAATGGCCCATCAGGAGAACTCTTTTTTCTTTCTTTTTTCTCTCCATCCATTGTTCTTTATTTCGCGTTTAGTTGAGTTGAGCTATGAAATGCTCGAATCGCTCCATATAAAAAATCACCTTTTAACATTCCTGCTTCCACCTCGGAGCAGTGTTGTTGGGTTTTGAAACAGGAGCTGAGGCATCAAAGTGAATAGATTAGAGAGCAATTGAATCGATCGAAAGTCCAATCAACAAATCAAATCACATATCATCCCATCACCTTCGTTCAGCCCAGCAGCAGCAGAATATTAGAATATTAGAGTTGGGAGGAGAGGAGGGAACTATGGAGTGTAGAGCAGAGTATGGTCCAAGGGCATTTGCCTCCTTGCACTCCATCTCATCTCCACCATCATCTCCGTCTCCGCACTACTCTTCCTCTTGATATCGAGTAGTAATTTAGAGAGAAAGAGGATGATGATGATTTGGAGGAGCACGTTTGGCAATAAAAGGTTATTACACTGCATTAACAGCATTTTAGTCCATATCATGATTACACAAGTCCAATCGGACGGAGAGATGCAAACAAAAAATACAAATCAACTTTTTTCCATTTTGCTCTCTCTCTCTCTCTCTGGCTCTCTCGTCAGACCTCAGAGCTCTGCTCTCTTTAACGTAATGCATCATCATCCTTCGGTCATCATCCGCGTTTCCTTTGAGTTCAAGACATTTTCCCCTCCTGTCAATTTTTTGTCAGCTTCGAAATCCAATTTCTGGGCATCAACTTTTGCTGACCCGAGAACCGCAAAGGAAAACAGAGAGTTAAAAATCAATTTCATTTTTGTTCCATTAATTTTTGCTCCAGTTTGGTTTTGTGGGGAGCTCGTAAAAGAAGTAAAAAGCAAAAAGCAACGCAAGCTAATCTCCGTTTAATCTTATGGTCAGTTAGGTTCAGGTGGTGGAGGTCGTTGCATAATAATAATAACAGACAACCATTACCAAGAATACATAACGAAAATAGACGCGAAGTTCAAGGTTAGTTGGCTTCACTGCATCCACCGCTGCACCCACCCCCGGCATTGTCGTTATGCTCTTGAGAATATTTCATTTTTCAAAAAGCGTTATGAGCCAGTCAGTGCATTGAAATAACTGGGATCGTAGATCGCATGTCACAGTCACGAAGATAATAATGGGATCAACGCGTGTCGAATGGGTAAAAGGGGCAACTTATATTTCACGACGATGATGATGGTGATGATGATGATCCAGGTCAGAAGAGAATGGTTCTCATATCTCTGCATGCCAGTGGTGTGCAGTGGAGTACGTTCCACCTTGCCACCTCAACAGCAGGTTCAAGTGCAATCTAGTTGATCCCAACTATTTTCAACTAAAGGATAGTTTTTGTCCCGGAGAGTGGAGATGATGTGATCATTATATTGCCAGCTATTCACGGGGTTAGCAGGATCCGCACCACCAGCACCAGCAAGATCCATAAAAGTGCATGGTGAATTAAGGGATATGATAGTTGAAGTTGGAATGAAAAGAAATTTTTTAGTAATGCATTCGATGTGCCCCGTCCGTCCTCACAGGATGGGAAGAAGAAGGAATACGGAACGGTGACAAAAACTTCTCTTCGTCGTCTCTTGCTTGATTCTTCTTGTGAATAACCCAACATTCCTTCAATAGATTCACACAAGATGGTTGTAATAATAATAATATTCGTTTTTTGTGTTATGAAAAAAAGATGAAAGGATGATGAGCCATGAATGATGACGGCTCTGGGATGGCTTTGTTTGGCCAGTGCAGGTTGCATTTAAAAAAGTCAAAAGTGAGAAAGCCCTAAAGGAGCAAAAGCTAAAGGAGAGGAGCTTTGCTTTTTTGGGAAGAAGAAGATGAGGGACAGGTGAGTGATGAACAGGTGTCCTATGTGCCCATGCTTAATCACAATTATGCACCTCCTTTTTATCTTTAAATATCCTCCATTGTGCCTGATCTCCCAGCTCCTTGTTCCTCCCGACTTTATGACAAATCCTCCCTGACTCCTTTTACCTCGACTCTTCGGGATTACACTACTCCTATGAGTCCTATGGGTATGGGCAGAGGAAAAAGTCAGCGAGGAGGACATGGTAGTAGTAGCAAAAATATATTATGTATTTTGTTGGGATTACCCGCTGCGCCATTATTTGTAAATATTGTGTGCTCCGCTAGCGTAAAAAATAATGAGAAAAGAGTAGTGTGGTGATGGTGGCGGTGGTGGTGGGCTGAGGTGGTAACAGAGGAGCTGGCTAAAGCTGTTCCCTATTATTATTGAGGCACGTAACGTAGTAATTTCCCAAAGTGTTAATGACGTGTGGAAAATCACCTTGAAGAAAATTACTCTCCAAAGTATCAACTCAACTCTCAAACTTTGCTGCTGAGCAGCTTAAAAAACCGAGAGACTATTAAAGCTTTATTTTGGCTTTGATATAAAAGGTTGCAAAGGATACGAAGAGACAATTTTTTGAGATAATTAGTCATCTTCCGGATACACAAACTCCAGCAGGAGCAGTGTGTATCATGACTCCACGGGGCTTTTTACAATGCAGCAAGGATTTTTTTCTGTTTGCTCGGATGAAATCCCCTTTGGCTCTTCTGCTTGACTTAAGGCGTCTTTCTTCTGCCTCTTTGTGAGAAGGAAACAAATCATTAAATGGAGAGCTGAGCTGACAAAAAAGAAATTTTGTACCTTTTGCCACCGGTATTCCCTCTCGGCTTTCAATTTCAATTGATAGCTGGTCGGCTAATAAAGTGGAGGCAGGGTGGAATATAATAATGCAGATATTTTAATGAATGCATCCGTACTTCCTTTCCTTGGGACATGCCTTCCAGCGGGGAATAAGAAGTCAGTCTTGTACAGCCACTTCGTGAACTAATGAATACAACCTTTCTATAAAGATAATGGCACCAGACTCTGCCTTTTCTCAGCGGTCACTGGAGACTCGAGCAAGGAGTAACTCACCGTTTCTCCTTCTCACTACCGACCAGAGAGGAAGGAACAATGGGAATTGATGATGATGGTGATGGAAAGGTTGAATAAAAGGATTCATTTTCCTTTTCAATTTGGCCCGTATCGGAACACTTTGAACACTATCCGCTGCCTGCTCCTTCCTACTATTATTATTATATTCTGGTGACATGATTGCAAGATAAGAAAGAAGCAAGGTTTGTAAATACCTAGCTCCCGAGAAAATGTGGAAGCGAGACTTGCACTTGTCTAAACTGGATGTCTGCTCTTATCGCATTGCCGACCAGAGCGACACGGAACGGTGCTCTTCGTCCTCGGCACGCCAGATAAAATGTTGAAGAGGTGGCCCGGACCAATGAAGCTATTCATCTAATTTATTAGGGATCGCGAGGAGCATCTTACTAATAACTTTTCCTCCGGGCTCCTATCTTCAGTCTTCTTCTTATTCTTGGAGCAAAAGTTGTGCTGCTCTTGCCACCCTCATAAATTTCCTACCCGCCGAACTCATTAATTTCCCGAGACTATTTTGTATTGGTTTTCTCCTGCTCCAGCTTCCTCCAGACAACATTTCAATTTTCTCAGGCCAACCGGAGGAAACTGGAGAGTGTGGAAAGCGAGTTGATCGAGTTGAGTGATGATAAGGAGAGAGAGCGAGAGAGAGACCGGGACTCTTTTGAATGATGAATGGGAGCCACTCTGGAGAGGTGATAACGCATCTCCTCCTCCACCGCCACCAGCCAACTACCTACCTACTCTCATTGTGTAAAATGTAAATTGTGGTTCAGGAGGTTTCACTCCACTCCACTCCACTTTACTCCACTCGATATTATTCATTCGGAAGAAGGGAAACTGCTTGTTCTGGAAAAAAGTTGGGCAGAATTTTGGTCGTCGAGTCGATCGGGCCCGTTTCCCGTTTAATGAGTTACCTATATACACACACAGTTTGTATCGATTTGCAAGTGGAAACTTTCGTATGGAGAAAATTAACTTGATCATCAGGGTTTCGTTTGGTTGGAGCTGATGATGTCACCTAGTCCTCCTTCTCCTCCGATACGAGCCTGAAGTGGATTGATCACTTCATCATCATTTTTTAAATAAAATATGAGCGACTGCTAGCTGTCCGCTTTCACCGGGAGAAAATGAATGGGATGTTAATATCCCGTGTAAATTCCCTAAACGCAAAGTGTACGTCGACGACGAAAACGAGGGTAGGAAACCCAACCGTTGTTCATATGCCTACTCACATGTGGAAAAAAAAGTCGCCAGAGACACATTTCCAAAACCATTTTACACAATTCCACGACATGTTGTGCAGGTTGGAGTATTTGAGTTGGTGGGGTATGCAATGGAAGGTGGGAAGAAGAAGGCAAAAGGTATGCGTCTTTTGTGTTCCCTGAATGCCCCTCCATATGCATTCCCATTCCTCCATATATCCACCTCCTCTCGCTACAGACTTTTTTCTGGTATGAGAACTAAACTGAGAACCGCGTTATGTTATGTATGTTATGTGCTATGCTGCTGTGATGATACCATTAATCACTGTCAAACTAGTCCTCTTATTATTACACAAACACCAAACAACAACCTATTTTTTATCCTCCAACAAAACCCAACTCAAAACTGGTATATTAAAAGTCTTTAGATCAAAATTTAACTGTGGACGGAGGCAATAAGTAAGTGAGTGAGTGAGTGAGTAACAAGAAGGGATACATAAAATGGTTCGAGATGAGCACAGAAATTATATATTACCATATCCCTTTTGTGCTCCACAATATGTATTATGCATAAACAGAAAATGATAAATTCCGGGAAAACCTTCAGCGTATAGCCATTCAGCACTATTATTCCCACTGCCACATTGTTAACAATCATCTCGCCACCATTTAAACCTGTCCACACTCCACTAATCCCTAATAAATAGCTACAGACAGATATTCTTATTTCAATCCAACATAATATTTCTCTTCCTTCCTGCCAGAGGATTCTGATTCTGCGAAATTCATTCCACCAGTTTGAAATCAATCAATCAGCCGCATCCCATTTCAATTTTCAACAATATCGTGAGGGGAATCAGTTTTGAGCCAAATCCGCCAATTAATAATTTTCTGGTCAAAACACACAAAAATTGTGGATATTATTTTGAAGTGATCGATACATACGCAGCTCAGCTCATGTACATCGGCATTCCAAGAAATGTTTGAGCATTTCCCTGTAAATTGCCACCATTCATTGGGCTCGTTTGGCCAGCCATAAATCGTGATCGAGATTGAGGTTGCTTCGATCTTCTCCATTGAAACCAGATATTCCCATTCATTTTATTTCATCCATCTGTGAAGCTCCTCCATCCACGAAACCAACATTTTTTTGTAAATGAGCGAATATATAGTTGGCTGCTAATGTGTCGTACAACAGGGAGATCGGGATAGCTATGTAAGCAATGCAGTTCTTTAGGCATATGAAAATCGCTCCAAGGGATATTGTTTAGGAGAGGATGGGTGATCAACGTGATATTTCCACACAAAAAAGAAACTTTTAGTTGAGAGATCTCACTAGCTATAGCTAGGTTTTGCATGGAGTGCAGGTGGTTGCGCGCCTAGCTCGTTATAAACCCATATTGTACCGACGACCGGGTCTCTTCTGCTGCTATTGTGTTTGTAACTTGCTATATTGCTATCATTATTATTATCATCCGAACCTCTTCTCCTCTGAATGAATCGTCGAGCGGTGGAGTATCTATTTCCAAACCAGAATAATGCAGAATATTATTATATAGAGATAGAGACACAATAATAACCTGTAACAGAACAAGGCTGCACTGCACGTGCAACCACTGCCTGCTTGTGTGTGTCTGTGTGTGTGTACATCTTGTAAATCTTGATCCTCGGATTTCTGATGTTTATACCTAATATTATTATGATTATGATTATTATGATTATCTCTGCCTCTCTGTCCGTAAGCATGACTCGTCCCAAGTCCCAGAGAGAAAATAGTTGAGTTTTTACACTTGATTCACGACGGCCAACAAACGAGCAGTCAATAATTTGGCAATCACGACGAGTGATTTTTGTGGTGAACTTTGTGGAGAATGAGAATGTGTGTACGTTTTTCTTCCATTTTTTCTTTTCTTTTCTTTTTGCGTTTGTGTTTCTTCTTGATCAATTGCTGGGTTATTATTACAGCCTCAGCAAGGGAACAATAATAAAGAAAAATAGGAGAGAGAGAGAGAGAGAAGAGAGAATAAGGTGGAATGCGTGAAGAGATCAGATAGTTTTTCTTGTAGTGTTGTTGTGTACACAATAAGCAATAATATTATATATATCAGGCGGACGCGGACGGAATGCGCTGACTAACATCGTTAAAGAAAAGGCATTATTTTGCTGCAGTACAAATTATTATTTATTTTGCACACGACTTTACAACAGTCATTAACTTAATTCGCTCTGCAACGAGCAATATCTCCTGCAAAATACATGCACTCAAACTCAAACCAGCCGATCTTACAACAAACAGAACCACCACCACCTTGTCCATTCCATATTCCATTGCAGAATCCTCTACGTCCTCTTAAAAAACTTTTATTTTTTCTCTTTTTTACAAAAAAATCATCATGATAGCAGTGCAAGTGGTGGACTATTATTTGTTGACGAAGAGGTTCTTTTTTCTTATTTTGAGGTGCACACATGAAATGATGGTTATTGTTACAATATTACATACTCAACAAAAAAAGGAAAAATATGGGTAGTCTCTCCGATGAACTTATTAGCATTTGACATTTCGGTGTGACATTTAGAGCGAATGTCACTCTGCCGGTGGATATGGAAATGGAATGGACATGGTTTTCATCAGACAGTCCCCTCAAACCCGACTGTTCCCTGACTCTTCTCCCGAAATAAATATAATACGGAAGTGAGGCGATGAACATCTTGTAGCTCCTCCGAGAATGGAGCATCATCACCGCTTTTTTATATTCATTCATTTTGACGAGTTGATGATGGGAGCTGACTTGAATCACAACGTTTTTCGCATTCTGCTCACTCATGTGCAGCCAACTGAGTCAGTCTTTTTGGAACCCTCGGTGTGTGCTCTCCTCTTCTCCTCCATATAATATTTCCTCTGCTTTTTTTTTACTGCGGGATTCATTCAGAGAGTTGGGATGTCTACTGCAGTCGGGTCCCTCCACCACCATTGCACCCCCTTTCATTATTATCGCACAAAATGTCAAATGACAAAAAAACGGAGATTGTAGCAATGCTGGCAAACAGCAAAACTACTGCAACTGTGCTCCGAGTAGAAAGTAGAAAATGAACTTACGATTAGAGTTGGTTGGCATGAGGAGGATGTGTCATCCATCTAGTCATCCACACGTCAACCCGGATTACACCGTATTCCTCTAAATGAAATTGGGCATGTTTGCTGAACCGATGACAATAACTGTGCCGTTTTCTATAAAAAAAACATATATGACGAGGAATAAGAAAATGATATTTATTGCAAGAGAAGGTGGTGAGGTGGTCAGTGAGCAGGAGATCACTCATTTTTTATGGCTTTGTTTTTTACAATGGGTCTGGCTCCTACTAAACAGCACGTTTTTATGGCAAATATTTCGTCTTCGGCTTGGACTCATTAAAAAGGAGTAAAAACCGCAAAACAATGCAAGATATAGTTTTGAGGAGAAGAACAAGTAGTAAAAAGTGGGGAGCAAGAAGGGACGAGTTAGTTGTTGTGAAATTGGCCTGAAAGGCAACTGTACAGAAATGTCACAAAGGGAGAAGGTGACTACCTGCCCGCTTCTCAAACACTTTTTTAGTCGATCTAGCTGCGCTGCGTCCTCCTCCTCCTCCTCCTCTGTTTTCTAGCTTTGGTTGGCTGGGAGGTTGCGGTTTAGTTTTTTAGTTTTGGTTAAACTTCCAAAACGGCATTTCCCATTGTTATTGTTCCATTTTTTACTAACCATTTACGAGGCGTTATTATACCAACAACAGAGAGGAGAGAGGTATATAGATAGGATGTCATTCCTGAGGTTTTGCAGCCCGACAGCTAGCTAAAAAGATCCTTCTTCTTCTTCGCTCCTTCTTATTTTGTTTCAAAAGGAATAAAATGTGAAGAAAAGGAATAGATATCGAGTGTGAGTGAGTGAGGATTTGTAAAATGCAGCTCGCAGTGCTGTAGCTCCTCCGTGGCTTTTGGTTCATGGAGTTGCAGAGGGACGGAGTATTTTAAGGGAATAAAATATAATGATGATTGTAATGATAATATTATTTTGTGTGAGTGAGTTTTACTTGTATTATGATTATTACTGTTGTACACCCCACCACACCACACACGTCACACCGGGGGGTCACCAACGTTCAACGTTTCTCACAAAGGGAAAAAACAACTGAGGAAACTAACATTTTTTTCATTAGGAGCATCAACAACGCAACGACATAACACAACACACAACTCAAATCTGAAATGCATTCTTGCTCCTTCCTCTTTTTCTTCGTCTTCAAGAAGGAGAGGAGAAGAAGGAGCAAAAAGAAAGATGCTTTTTTATGCTCCCTCTGCTCACTGCTTTGCCTCCTTCCTTTCCTTTTGAACCTTTTTTATATTAAAGTCAAAACGCAGCTTGTGACTTGGAAAAATGAGTGTTTAAATAGGGGATCAGGTAACCCAGTAAAAAAGAGATAATATTAACCAAAAGTATATAAAAAAATAACGCGTAGCTCTCTCCATTCTATTTCTTTTTCGCCAAAACCGTATCGGGTTAAATATTCTCTTTGTTGGTGGCTGCCACCGAGCTAAATCAGGGAAAAGGGGACAATAAAGGATAGTCAGGAGCAGAATAATAGACTCTGGCATATTTCACACGATTTCTATAAGATTAGCCATTGATCATGTGTGAGAAATTTCCATTTTTGAAAGCTGAGCAGAACTCTGCAGCATTTTGTAGCCAGCCGGTGTTCATGTGTGTTGTCGTTGTCGCCTCATTTAAATGGTGACGTCGTCGTGGTTGTTGCGACGAGATAAATGGGGTTGATATTATTAGCACCTCATGCTGCGCAAAATGTGGGAGATGGCATAAAACAGCTATTCAGCGTTGCCCTGCCCTTGTTACCTTTGTGGAATGTGGGGATGATGAAGGAACCGCTTTAATAGTCATATTTTTCATGAGATGACTAACTTGTCACCACCACGTGCAATATACCAACCTCAACCTACTCACTCAGGAACCATACCATACCATACTCATCGTCCTCAAGGATATATTTACGGGCAAAAAGGCTTGGAAAAAGGTATTCACTAGTTTGACCTTGGGCCGTAGTCGTTCTTCCTGAGATATTTTAATCTCGAGAAGTTTGAATCTTTGATACGGGCTAACACTTTTCATGTTTCATGTCACTCCAACCGCAGCAGCTCAGCTCCCACTTTACAAATCCTTTTTCAATTTCTTTTTCTCTGGAAGAGGACGGGAGAGAGAGAGGAATATTATATAACTTCAGAAGCCTTGTTCCTTGAGACGTAAGGAAAGGAATAAGGGCCTTTTGGTTACAGTCTGAGTCTTGTTGGGCATGGCATGGGAATGAGTCGGGAGGTGTCCCTGCTGATTTTGATTCCTTCATTGGGCTGTCATGCTCTACACAAGAAATCTCAGCGAGAGGCAATAAAGATGAGGGGAAAGCAGAGAGAATAATTAGATTTGAACTGGAGGCTGGGGGAGTAATAAGCAAAATGGAATGGACATCAGTTCCTCGGCAGAAGAGCAGACCCTTTTCTCGTTGGTTTTTGGTGTTGGTATTCCGTTGTATGCCTCAACTCCTCTCTGCCCTTTTTCTCACCATTTCAAAATTAAAATTGGCCCTGGCTCATGGCTGTGGAGTTGAGACACGTTTGGATCCTATTCCAACTTCAAAACACATAAGTATATATATATATCAACTATGCGTAGCTCTTTCTTGTAAGATCCTCTCTTTTTAAGGGTTACAAGAGCACAGTTACACTTTTTAAGGTGGTTTTTCGAGAGAGCACAACAAAAATATTCAATGCTCCATTCGGAGTGTACACAAGTCCGTGGTTTCTATTCCGTGTAAGTGGAAGAGGGGATGTGTGTAGCGGGTTGCGCAAGGACAAGGAAAAATTCTCAAGCTCCACAAGAAAATTGTGATTTATTTCATTTCTGCCTCAGCCAACCAACTTGATGACTTCTCCATTTGAAGTTCGGTCCCTGCACAAAAACGCATTATTTACTAAAAAAAACATAAAAGTGTGCACTCCAGAAGTCTACCACGACTCTCTGCCTTTCCTCTAAGTACATACGGAGCACATCATTAATTTAAATCTTTTTCCAGCGACGCATCTCTCTCTCTCCAAGGGCATCCCCGCAAAGTACATACTTTTACAACTAAAAACTTGAGCATTTCACCCAGAACGAACGGTGGAGTAGGAACGAGAAGGAGTCGGACGAAAAGGACATTGGAGAACAAAGCAAGTTTTGCGGAGAAAAGTCAAAGTCTTTGGGGCTGGCTGTTTTCAGGGAGCATATTATATTATATTAGAATATAGGCAGCGTGTTTTTGTAGAGGAGAGAATGTTGTTTTAAAAGGATCGTGACGAGGATGATGACTGCACACATTTTTTTCCCTTGTGCTCATCTCGTCAGATATTCCTCAGAGATAAGCATAATAATAATCCACAATCCACAGCTACAACAATTCTGATTTTTGAGCCGTGTGAGTGAAAAAGTCATAAAGAGGAGCGCTCAAGTGTCACGCACGACCATGTTGTGTCATTATTACATTATCATTAACATTTATTGTCACTTTTTTGTCTTGATTTGCCAGGGCACACATAACTTTTAGGTGGTGTGGTGGCAATAAGGTGGTGAGCACAGAGGTACAGGTGGGGATCGGCCACAGAAGAGAACTCATCATTCTTTCAGCCTATTTTTAACTTCGTCACGACCATCTCAACTCAAAAATGAGGAGTAATTGATAATATTTTTGAAATGTGTCGTAAAAAGACTGACTGAGAATGGAGCTAAAGTACGGTTGAGAAGTTACAGGAATTACATTACATGCATCCTATATACCCACGCGATGGCATACACATTAAATTACTTTTTTTTAAAGTGAGTGCTCATTTCACGCTTGGAGGTTTCCCGTGCAAATATTTACTTGGGATTATTTAAACGTGCATCATCCAAATTAGCAAACCTCATCTCTCTCTCTCTCTCCCAGCTCGTAAAAGTGTAAAGTCAAACTGTGAGCGAGAAATTAGGGACAAAATAATAATGAAAATTGAAAAGTCAGGTAAAAAGTTGACGACGACACGGTGGCATTAGCATAATTGAAGGTGTAAAAAAAGAAGACGAAGAAGAATCTTAAAAGGCTTTATAATCCACGGAACGAACGGAGAGACGGGTAGAGCGTTACTTCTTCTCCTTCTGCCTCCTCCTCCCATTTTCTCAACAACGGCTCGGCTGACAAATGACATTTAATGACATTTGAGTTGGTCTGCTCTTTCAGATCCCATTATCGGCTATCAAACATGAGCTGCGAGAAGTGGGAGCAATAAAAAAAATAACTCCTCAGCTCAGCCTATCTTTCCGTTCTGTCTTCTTGGTTGCATTGCAGCTTGTGCCTCCAACTCCATTTCCCCCAAAATGGAGAAGGACTGATTGTGAGCTGCTAGCTGTTTTGGTAGCGACTAATTCTGTCAAGTTGATAATTGACAGAAGCACATTTTTCCACATTTTTATTTTCTTGTCTTCTTGCTGTTCCCCCAACAGGGGAAATAAAAAGCTTTTTGATAGCGTGTCCTCCTCTCCTCTCCTCTCCTCCGTCTTCTCTCAAAGTTTTCCGAGCAATAAAGCAAAAAGGGAGCATGGCTCACTGACTTCACTCACTCCTCAGCTCAGCTCACTTTCTCCTTCTCTCGATGAACTTTTGTTGGCACAAAAGTTGGCTTTGTGTGTACTTCCTTCCTTTGTGGTTGGCAGCACAGCAGCAGCGAACGAACAGAGTGAAACAACTCACCGCTTTTAATACTAAGAAAAAACCAAGACAAAAAAATAAAAGTTATTTTTTCATATGTTTTTGGCTGGAGGAGCGAGAGAGAGAGAGAGACAGAGAGCGAGGGAGGGAGGAAGTCGTAAAGGAACGGAGGAATGAGGTGGAGGATAGGAAAATGGAGTGCAAGCTGTCATGTCATCTTTTGTTGTTCTTGTTTACGCATCAAAACCATCTTATTGTATGCGGCTGATGATGATATTGATGACGATGAGAGAACTTGAGGAAAAATGAAATGATGATGATGGATTAATGTCACTTTTTTTTCACTTCCCTCTGCTCCCATGCATGCTCCCATCCCACAAGAAAAGATATTGGATTAAAAAAATATGATGATATCCTTATAATAAACGTTGGCGTTTTGGTAAAGAACGTGATTCTCCCAGGGAATTCTCATCATCATGCGGTTTTTAAAAATTACCCAAGATTTATTTTTACCCGTTCATCTATTTTTTTATGAGGATAAGGGAGGACCGACCGAGAGTCTCATTTTTGTGGTGCTATTTCTGCGTGAGAAATGGTGAGGGAGGAATCCCAATTGATTTAATTTGGAAAGCGAATCAATTTATTTCCGAGTTGAACGTAATGGCTTGATAGGAAATTAGGAAACGAAATGGGACTCAAACTCAAATGTATTTTTACTGGCAATTGGTCAACCCATTCCGGTTCCATTAGGAACAGGCATCTTCTCTAATTTAATTGTGGAGTTGGATTGGAATTTTTGTGGGACGAAATTGGAATTTCCGCAATGAAGTTTCTATGCATTCACCGAGCAAAAGCAAGAATAAAAGTGTGTAGGAATCTTTATGTAATTTGTAATTAGAGTGAATTTTGTCGTTTTGCAGATGCGTGCGGGCTTTCTGATGTAAATCACATTGAAGGTCTTCAGGAGAAGTCACAGTGTGCTCTTGAAGAATACTGCCGGACTCAGTACCCCAATCAGCCAACGAGGTTTGGCAAGCTTTTACTTAGGTTACCTTCACTTCGTACAGTTTCGTCACAGGTACATACCAAAATACATATAAACATATTATCTCATGTTTCCATTCGCATTGGAAGTATAGTGTAGTGTAGTAATTAATAGCGGATTGGTTTTGGGTTTCTCTCCTTTTAGGTTATTGAGCAATTATTTTTCGTTCGTCTCGTGGGTAAAACCCCGATCGAGACTCTGATCCGGGATATGTTGCTGTCAGGAAGCTCCTTTAATTGGCCATACATCTCCACAATGTGACAGTCCCCATTCACATCTCCCGTCGTAATCGCCGCCGCTCACGCCCACGCTGCACTTGCCCATCAACATCATCAACAACAGCAACAACAACTGACCACCTCGACGAATGCGGGCCAGCAAAGTAATGACAACTTGGCTACTAATTCCTCCTCGAGCAACCCTAATCATTCGGGGATTGCTGCTGGGGTGGTGGTGGCCAGCAATAGTAATAGTGGTAATAACAATAGTAGTAATAATGTTATTATTGGCACTCCTGGAAGCAGCAGCAGCAGTAATGCCAGTAGTAATGCGACCACCAACAACGGAAATAGTAACAACAACAACTATCTCCACCACCACCACCACCATCATCATCATCCAACGCAACTGCCGTATTGCAACTCTACTCCGAGTTCGGTGGTCTCCACCGCGGCGAGCTTGTTCCCGGCTCTTGCCATCTCGAATCATTGTCATTCCTCTGCTTCCAGCATTCTTGCCAACTCACTCATCTAATCACTCACCCCCAATTTCAGATAATCTAATTAAATCTGCTAATCAATCAAGTCTGCTTGTTCCACTTGTCAGAGGAACCGAATCTCCCGAATGAGCACTCCACTCTTTCCTAAAGTAATGCATGTTTCCTCAAAAAATACTAAACTACCACTACTGCTATTTAAACACGCATTACTCATTCGTGATGCTCTTCTGGAATGAAAATGAAAATAAAGTTGTTCAATTTTCTGAGTATGTTGGAGGTTGGAGTAGATACAGCGAAAGCGTGTCGCAGTGGCGCTATGCGGTGTACCAAAAATATTAGTCAGACCCAATCTACAAAAAATCTAATGGTTTCCTTATGTAAATATACATATTTATCTGCAAAGTGCCCAAATATACTGATCAACATGTGTATTGTATGCAAACCAAAATATTAATTTATAAAGGTGAAAAATGTTCAAGAAGGTGTTGTCGACGTGTTTGATTGATTGAGGTGAAAATCGAAGAGAAAGGACATGTGCCGTCGTCGTGCTCTTTTTAGTCGTGTACATTTTTTAATTATTATTATTATCATTATATTTTTAATTTCAAGACAGTTTTAAGACTTTTGACTAGACTAGCTCTCAATGCAATGCATTTTAATGGAAATTTAATTGTTTTTTCAAAGAAGGAAAAAGGAAGGAAAAAGCAACAGGCAATCTCTACCTCTACCAAAGTAGACATGTGTTGTAATTTGTAATAATATCTTGTTAGCTCACTTTTTTGTAAGTAAAAGTATATGTACCTCCCTCTCCCACGGCCACGACATGCGATAGGATTCAATTTTAGCAATTTTTGAACGTACTATGTAAAACTAATTGTAAGCTTACGTTCATTTTTGATAATTAAGGATTTGTATTAAGATTCAAGTTGTATAAGTTGTTATAAATACTCTCTGAATGGAAAATGCAGCAAGAGATGAGGTGCTCCTGATCTTCTCAGACCTAATCCAAACCAATTTTCATACACCGGTTTAATAGCTATAAATGTATCTTAAGTATCATAAAAAAATATAGAGTATCCACCTTTTACATTTTACAAAACATCCATCATGACAAATGCAATTCCTAAAGATGTCCCTTTTGATGTACTTAATGGATAATCCGTGAACTTTAGAAATTCTTGATTTGAAATGTCCCTTAATCTCCCCCTCACACATTTTTGCTTTACTACTAATAACAAGATTACAATACCAAAGGCTGATGAACACATTTTTACACGGTGATGTGAAAGAAATACCTAAAAGCACACTTTACATAAATTAGTAATGTATGGCTTCCTATAACCAAGCCCAACTTTATAGTTTATATAGTCGGACCCTAATAAAGGCCACTTTTAGTTACAGCGTCATGTTGAATCCTCCCGGTGTACATAAAAATAATTGTAAAATGTTGTGCATTTCTAGTATATATATGCTACCAAATACAAAATAATATATAAATTGATAATAGTTAATAAGTAATGTATTTGTACATAGGAATATATTGTTAATGTTAAGCATTATTTGCATTATTAATTAGCGGAAAACTGTCAGCAAGAAGGGTATATAGCGTACTTAAATAGGCATAAATAATCTAAACATTCTAAGGTAATAAATAATTGTAATTACGAGAATAAACCTGCTGAAGACAGTTATTCACCTCCTCACCAACTCCGATATTACTATATATCCAGTTTAATAATATAATAATTACGTACTTAATATAATACAGAACAACAGAGAACAGTACAATACAAAAATTGTAGGTATTGGAACTTTTACTTAAATTACTCGAATTATACTACAAAAATTGTCAGCTATTATTACAGCATAAATTTCATCTTCTTGAAGTTAGTCCCCAAGATTTAAAAATGTCGATAGTGTTTTTAGGAAGGTTAGAGCAGAATGGATGGTTAAAATCACACTGACGATGAGTTGATTGTTGATTACAGTTTCAGCAATAACAATTTTAAGATTACTATTGGATTTTGAGATATTGTAATAATATGATTAGCTATAGCTATAAATATATAAAAATAGATACAGAGAATAATATAAAATATTGTGACGTAGACGAGGGCACGGGTTATATAAAATGGACGAGGGACGTGCTCCGAAAATTCTTTTGGTTTTTTTTTGAAATAAATGAATCATGATCTCGATTTTGTTGATCTATGAAATACTGACTGGTATCTAACTTTTTTATTCGCGTGTTAATTTGGGACTCCACTAAAGGTGTAGCACACGACGACTTGATTAAGGTGGACATTTACCTTTGCACGTGTGCGCTCGTTCTCTCCGTCGCGTCGTACACCTATATACCTCTATTTGTCCTACTTATAAGTTTAGCTAAATACATATTACGTATTAATTACAAAAGAAGACGCACCGCATTCATATTCAAATCCATATCGTCAGATCAGATGATATCATGATGATATAGGAAGTAGTTAGCGTTTAGCCAGCTAACGGTTAGACAGAGTAAAATGTCAGAAGCACAAGGAACTGATGATATGCTGCTGGGCTGGCTACTTGCATGTCATACGTCATGTCAATGGCAGTATAATATTTCCAATGGCATGGCGTGTCTGTCTCTTCACTGTTCCACCATCCTGCGTTGTGTACTTCTGCTTCGTGGAAGATCAGTTGCCAGTTGAAAACACGTTAATATTAATAATAATAATAACAATATCAATGGAAAAATTGGGAATCCGATTATGCCATCCCACGAATGAATCCACCTGCCAGATGTGCGATCCTGTGAACATGCAAATTCGGGTGCAAACTTTAACCTACGCTAACAAAAAAAACATGAGATCATGGCCAATAAAATGAATGGACCAACGAAACGAGCTGTACTACTCCTATTGACGCAGAAGCAGCACCACTCGGAAGAATAGATCGCAGAATCTCTGGAGAAATACTAATTGGAGGAGAGATTTGCACGCATAACTAGCACGAGAGTTTATCCCAGAATTGCGAAATATCAAGTTGCCCCAGGCATTATGAAGGCGTTTACAGCACTCGTCGTCCTACAAATAGCTTTGCTATCCTCTCCGTTTTGTCTCTGCCAAAATCCGGAAGAGAAGGGCGACCACTTCGAAGGTGACATGGTGGACTTTGTTCCCTCCATTAGTAGTCGTTCAGGGGTGATCAATTTGCGCTACCGGTGGAAGTCAAACACCATTCCGTACGACTTTGACTCGGCCTACCGTAAGTTGAAAAGCTGACTTAAAGTTTTGCAGCTGAATGAATAGTAGGCAGGTAGTTAATATGAAGAAATCCTCATTACTATTGTTTACCATTAACAGCGAGTGACCTGCGGGACCTGTTCACCCAAGCGACACAGCACATCGCTTCCCGAACTTGTATTAAGTTTGTGAAGCGAACAACAGAAGCGGACTATGTGCATGTGAAATCTGACCGGGGTTGTTACTCTAATGTTGGAAAGGTGGGTGGGAAGCAGGTGATCTCGCTGCCGAAGGAATGCAAATCGCTGGGAACATTTGTTCACGAAATTATTCACTCCATCGGTTTTCACCACGAGCAGTCCAGAACGGATCGAGACGACTTTGTGAGGATCAACTATAATAATGTGGAATCTGGTATGCTCCTATCGTCAACTAATTGTTCATTAAAGGTTTCTGGAAATATGTGCGTTTAACGTAATACTGCATTGCAATGACATTGCTCTGTTTCAGGATTCGCGAGAAATTTTGATAAATACGGAACCAACTTAATTTCGCCTTTTGGAGTGAATTACGATTACGGGAGCGTCATGCACTACAGCAAATATGCATTTACAAAGAACAACCAACCTACCATTGTCCCCATCAATAGTAACGTGGAAATTGGACAGAGACGTGGAATGAGTACTGGAGACGTTGCAAAGATAAAAAATATGTATAATTGCTAAGAGGCAGAGGCAGGGCCATTGTACTAACGACTTTGAACAAATTCGCTGATTTTGATCACGCTAATTTAATCTAATAAAACGTGCTTTGCATTTAATTCCGATGTCTCCTGCTGACGTCAACTGACTGTCTTCTTACTTTCTCTTTCTCTCGGACACCATATACCATCTTTACTGATATAATAAATCCACTGCACGATCTCTGCAAAGAGTACGAAATACATTAGACATTTGGCAATTGGAGATAATTTGTGTGTTGTGCGGTTGCATATATATTTTAATTTGGAGTGAACCTTGCACGTTCGTGTACAATCCCATTGAATCTATAAAATGTCAAAAATCCAGGATATGCATGATACACTTTGAGATGATACATTTTGTAATAATCAAGAGATCATGTGATGATGATTTCGTACTTTTCCGTGCGCATCCTCTACCAGCACTCACTACTCCGGCGAGCAAATACTGGTTTGAAGTAGAATTAAACTTGTAAATCAATGGACCTCCTAGACAATACATTTCAACTTCAGCATTCACCCATCACGTCACTTTAAGTTCATGGCTCTAACTAACGTACGTCTTACCCGAATCACCCTGAAATCACATGAAAACCAAATAGTATCAACATTGAATATAAAGTATAGGGTTGAGGTGAGGTAACTGACCTAATTAAATTATAGCAAATGTTTGGAAATGGCTTACAACATACGTTACAAGAATCCCTGTTTCCGTCTAGGAAGCCAGCGCAAAGATGTCTGGAAGTGGCCCTGTTGTAGTCCCTGCACTGATAGAGGTTCATGTAGTTGACGTCCAGTTTCTGGAGAATCCTCGACCCGGCATGAAGGTTTTCGCTGTAGCGACCCCATCCTGCGACCGTGAATGATTTCCCGGTGTAGTCGTATCTCTCACTGACCATGGGGAGACAGATTGGCGAGACTATTCCCTTTTTCAGATTTACTCGGCTTTTCAGCTTCAAAATGGAAATGTCATAATCGTAACTGGAAACAACACAAACCGACAAACGTTACAGTCAATAGTAATAAATACCTATTGCAGTGCAGAACAACATTTTGAATGGTAATCAACACGAGTTGTAACATAAGTAAAGCAGTTTGTTCTAACTGCTCCAGTCTTTTACTTACTACTTTGTATATTTTGGATGAGTGATAATTTTCTCAACGCCAACTCGAATGGACTTTTCACCCGCGTCAGTTTCCTTTGCAGAGTTCCAGCCGGGAATGACCTGAAACTTGGGGTCGTCCGGATCTCTGTAAATATTAACAAACAATATATATAGGAATATTATGAATTCATAGCAGTAGTATTTGGGCAGGTTAGTATTGTTAATGTAGTGTCAAGTAGTGAAAGGGTGCACCAACTCGCCCTTTGAGACTCTGCGGTCCATGAGATGGGCATGAAAGATTACTTCAATGTGCTTCGCGGTTATTCCAACACTAAAACAATGGGCCTGGAACATATCGTAATCTGGATTTGTAGTATGTCCAATGCCAATGGCGCACTTATAAAATCCTTATTCATAAAAATTCTACTTACGGCAGTAACGGCATAACGGTCGTTGATAAGGGACGCTCCGCAGAAAGGCTGTCTACTATGCTTAGTTCCCTTAAAAACAACAGCTCCGATCCACGGGAACTCAAACTTCTGTGCATTTACCCCACCTACCACTCGCCCTTTGTCGTTTCTTTTGCCGCAGACTAAAATATAGAATATTATATGTATACTGCATCTGAGAAAGTAGAATTAAATGAATAGAAGTTAGCTTTCAATAAACTTATAAACTTACTGCAAGACGGCTCTGTCAATGAAGCATTTACATATTTCGTTTTTCTTAATTCCGCCACTGGAATATAATTAGGAAAAGCTCAAAACAATCTATAGACCAAAATGGCAAAAGAAATGCTATTTTATTTTAATAGAGGTCTAACATTTTTTCATTTTGGGTTCCTTCTCCCGATCCTTTACATCTTGGACGCAGAATACAACACACTTTAGCGACTTGGCCACTCCTTTGTAGGTCATATAAATATCGGTTCCGTTGTTTCTTGCGATTCGGGGTCTAGAGTCAAACTTAAATTTACCACAGCCACTCATTCTACCATCCATCCCGTCCTCCAAAGTGATGAAATCGTCGCAGCCTTCTTCCGTTGGGGACTTGAAAGCCACTTTACCACTACAGGAAATTGCTGTGGTACAGTTGTTTGTACGGGTGCCCTATTAAATTAAAATATTCTTTACAATGTGTAATTACATAATACATTAGTACGAGCCACTACCTATAACAGGCGTTGCATGAGACGGGTATTTGCAAATATTGCATGCAAATGCATACCATAAATGTGTATTCGCAAGTCTTGCCCGTTGAATTCAGTTTAAAGGTGAGATATCCTTCGTCCCACACGCTGTACAAAGTTCCGCAGTCCACTGTCAAACCAAATCGATGAATATGATCGATACGATACGATCGAATCGATAATAATATGATTATATATTGGGATATTGAAATATGAAATATAGAAATATTTTGCATGAGTTGAGACTAACGTTCGTCGAGAGGTGCTTTGTACTTGAGAACTACGGATGGTAGGGCAGCTCGATCTTCCAGCAGTTGTTCCTCCTCCATTTCCGCCCTTCCTTCCTCCCCATTGTCATCTTTCATGCGTGCATTTTCCATTTCTGACATGAGGTCGTCGACATCGATCTGACGACGACAATTTACCTTGTAGAGCAAATGAAGACGAATGATTATATTATATATCCATATACACGGCTTTTAGGCTTAGTGTATCTCAAAAAATCGCATAAAGTTAGTTAACAAAGTTGGTTTTGCTCATAACATATATATATGGACAAAAAGCTAAAATTCAGGAGTTTCGTTATATATTATATCCAGAAATTATATGGGAAATTAAATTGTAATGGGTAGAGTAGTAAGTTAATTGTTGAGGGAGATGTACTTACTCTGCAAAGATAAATGCAATGGAATAATAATAATATAGACATAAACAGCAAGTGCAAATTGTACTTCATTTCCAAGCGTTGAGAGGTCGTAGGTCTTAATTAGTATGACCCTGTATTTAATAAAGAATTATTTAAAAAGTTTGTCTTTTTACGTCTCCGGTATATTGATTTGCTTGGCATAGTGCACTGAATCGCAAGTTTTTAATGAATATATATGTTATGTATGTTCGTCTCTTTCTTATTTAAAGGGGCAAGTTCATATGAGATACAACAGAAGTAAGCACTTTTTGAAAACCTCCTGACCTGATCCAACGATCCAACAATCAACACAATAATACACACACACAACCTATATAACTGAACGAAACGACAACAATCCAATTCAGCAAGTTTAACATTCAACAAACATTTCTTTTAGTTAAATTGCGATGAGTTCCATGATGATCCACGTTTGCTACAAGTTCATACATCACACAACACATCATCATCAAGCATGCTATAAAAATGGAGCATTAAATACTAACATTGACCGTGTAATAACATTTACCTAAAATGGGCAATTAGTAATTAGTAATTAAAATACACTAAACTAATAATATTAGCTTTAACTCATAGTTTGTTCTGCTGGGGTTGTAGAAAGATAAAGTATTTAATTCATTAATTCTCTATCAGCCAGCACCACACTATCGCCAGCCAAAATAATCATGATCATCATGAACGCATCATTCTGTCATGTCACAAGAAGCTTTCAAAATCTTTGTCTCCTTACCTTGTCCTTATATACCTAATATCAGCATATAGGTATGCATAATAAGACCGAAAGGGAGTGAGTTGAGTAGCAGAGACAGAGAATGTCCGGATAGTATTCTGTCCTGCATTAAAACGCCTATGCATTTTAATGCAGGAGAGTATGCCATCAGGACATTTTACGATCTCTCCTATCCTTATCCTATCTCAATAATATACATATCGTGCTGGCGCAGTTGTGCAGTGCAGTGTGCATGTGCAGGAATTGCAGGATAGAGTCAGAGCACAGTACTCCTCTCATTATCATCGTGAATCCTCAACTTGCCCCAGTGAGCCATGCGGTGCATTTGAGTCCATCACATGGAAAATATGTGATGCATTGGATTTATGTACGTACAATCTCCTATTCCTCGTGTGTGTAGTATGTCTATTAACTAAATATTATGCACGTTGTTGGAGGCTTGTTTGTTGTTCTACAGAAACGGAAAGAAAACTAATTAAGAGTTTCATAATTTATTTTAGTAACTACAAATATTGAATATAGAAAGAAGGACGGAGAAAGGGTAATTAGTGATTATTGATAGAGGGATAATAAGTGAAGTGTTGTAAAATGCGTATCGAAAAGTGCTACTTTTGCTCGGGACATGTCTACCCAGGACATGGGATTCAGTTTGTTCGGAATGACAGCAAAGTATGTTACTCTACACAATTTCAATCTTTCATTCAGCACAGCATCACTTAATTAATTAAGTTCAATTGTAACAATTAAATTATTATAATTGGGATGTGGAGGTTGAACATTGTAACAGATACTACTTTTACTACTACTACGGAGTAACTGATTAGCTGATTACGATTACAGATGATGATATTTTAACATGTATTTTGGTTTGTTTTTGTTGTTGTTTAGCTGTTCAGATTCTGCAGATCGAAATGTCACAATGCGTTCAAGAAGAAGAAGAACCCGAGGAAGGTGAGGTGGACAAAGGCATTTAGGAAATCGGCTGGAAAGGAGTTGGCTGTAGACCCTTCTTTTGAATTCGAGAAGAGGCGCAATGTTCCAGTTAAATATGACAGAGAGCTGTGGCACAAGACTGGTACGTCCAATGTCCAATATATATTTACAACTTCACTTTGTGCATGTTTGTTTAGTATGATTTTGTTTTTGATTGATTGTACTGTTTACCTTTTATGACACTCCTATAATTTATTCTTGCAGTTACTGCTATGAAGAAGGTAGAGGAAATTAAGCAAAAACGATCAGCCCAGTTCATCGCGCAGAGAATGAAAAAGGCGAAATCAATCGAGAAAGAGAAGGATGTCAAAGAAGTTCAAAGGAATATGTCCCTTATCCGGTCTCCGGCTGCTGGCCTGGCTAAAGCCCAACAAGAAAGCATTGTTGAGGAAATTCATGAATCTGATGAAGAGATGCAGATCGCTGAAGAAGTATAAATATAAGGATTCGGATTTCGCCCAAAGATGTTTTGTTTATTTTTACGTTATAATACATAATCAGTTAAAATGGGTGCTCCGGTACACCTTTCCTGTAAGTTACGTTTACGTTAGGACGGCTATTGAAATGACATAGTTTGTGAAACTTTTTTTTCATGAATAACACACTCGTCTTTATTATTCTAAAAAATTATGAATTCGTAGTTATGTTTATGGTCGATTTTCATCTAACGTAATTCCTAGTTGTTGACAAGTCCATTTGAAATGAGGTGGGTACGGGGCTTCGAACTCAATTTCTGCTCCACCTAAAAACTTGCGAAGTTTGTATGAACGCAAATGAGCGTGTAAAGGTATGATCAAAGTATCATCTGGGGTTTTCATCTGTAGCGCCTCTAGCATATCTACGGGTATTTTCTGCAAAAAAAAATTTAAAAAATCACTGTAAACACAAAAGTACTCATGCTTCCATACACTCGAGCAGTCGAACGTAACTTGATCATTATAATTATAACTTGAACCTGATTAGAGTTTCCCGGTAGCAAGTGCGTTGGGTCAATTTTTGTTGGAATTCCTCGTAGGGTTTGAACCCGGCATGAATACAAATGATCTCCTAGAATTGGGGCTAGTTTATCGGCGCAGTAAATCCTCAGAAAATTGTGGGCTACTGAGGATGTGTTGATTTCGGTAAGAAAGCCACCATTAAAGCCAGCTTTGAGCATGCTAATTCGCACATGGGCTGAAATTATTTCTTGCCGCTTCACAGAATTTTTCGAGTAGTCTTGCATGATCACCGGCTAAACATCAAAAATAAATAATTAGTGCACACACATTTTCATATTATATAAGCACGAGGTAAGCATAAATGCATAAAAACTTGAAGTTGGTTTTGGGGGTCGGGGTTCGGGCTTACCTGGCCTACGTCCGTCTCTGCACCTTTCTTAATCGTAATCCCAACCCGTTCCACCTTATACGGGTCGTAAATAACTGGTGGAAGGGTATTTATTACATGATATTTGTACTGCGTATCATAGTAGCTTTTCGAGCCTTTCAAAGCAGAACTAAATCTCGTTCTGGTTTCTTCGTCCTTAGCAAATACTGCCAAACCGGAAGTCAGTCTTGAAATTCAACAAACATAAACAAAATTAGTTTTAATTCAAATGCTAAATTAATGTAAATGTTAGTACATGAAAAAGTGCTTCAAAATGTACGTATTAAAAGGCACCATATACCTTTCTGTACTTTTCGCCAGCACAAGATTCGGCATATCCAACAAGTTCTGTAGATTTGGGAGGACATCTTCCAACGAATATTCAGAAACGGTGACTCCACGAAGGTGTAACTGTGTGTTCGAATAAGGTTTGTTTGTCACAGGTGGTTTATAAACGCCTACGCCAAATGGTTTGTTAGTTACAAAAAGTCCGTCTACATAAAAATGATTGAAAATGTTTAATCATCAGCATCTCAGCGTTTATATATCTTACACGTGGATCTTACAAAATACAACAAACATTTAATTATCATCACCGCCCCTCTTACTCTCATTGTAAATAGTGTTGTCTAACAAGACTTTCGCCAATTCAGATTTGGATTTCCACGAACAAATTGCTCTGTAGGGATGAGATTTCATGGGACCTACCCCGTCGGCGTCCGTTTCTTCTTCCGCTTTACGAGCATTTTCATCGATAATTCTCTGCGCCTCCTCTGGAGTAGCTGGTATGTTTGCTTTTAACGCCCGAGGTGTGGCCAACCCGGAAGTAGTGTACAAACTACGAGCAAATGATGAAGCATTTAAAGATGCGTAATAAGTAGTTCTAGTGGAATTTTCCCGTGGATGTGTCAGCAGCGGATGCGAATCTAGAAGTGGCGTCACTCGTTTTACTGATGAATTTGAATAATTTGCAACAGAAGGGGGGCAGCAATAATAGCGAAACCTCCGTGAGCAGCTCTCCTTTATTCTTGGGTGACGAAGTAGTAAAAGTTGTGTCGCTCCTGAAGACGATGGGATTAGGAGGTCATCCTTTAATCCTCGAATTAGCCTGAATCTGATGCGGCTCATGATGTTGGATTGGATGGATGTATCCTGCCTGCCTGGTACATAAGCAAAGTCGAAAAGTAAAAACACGCTGTGTAAGTTTAGTTTAGATAAACATTTCATCATAAAATCGTCGCCGAGAAAAACAAGAGTAGCACAAAATTATGTACCTGGTTGGAAATGAGTGATCAACCTCAAAAGACCAAATGTCAAAATATCCTTGCAATAATCTTGCAAATTCGCACAACAGATTATATACAGATGACAGAGGCACGCGCGCGCACGCACGTGAGTGTAGTGGAGATGCAGATATGCTCCTTTTGGTATTTACAATTAATATGGAGAATCTGCGTGCACTTAAATGTGTCGTTTTTATTTTCAATCTTCAAAAGAATTTTATATTCATTTTATATTTTTTCATATTCATTCTGATTCATTTTATATAATTGATTTTCGGGTGATGGAGGATTGACGTGAGCTGTATTTGTATTCGTAAATATTAGGATTAGGATCGGGGTAATGAATTTATACTTATATATACTAATTTAATTTATAGATACATATTTATCAGTTTTATCACATGGCATGGGCCAGATCACCTCCAGTCGAGAGTCGAGAGCCCTCCAGTCGAGAGTCGAGACCACCCCCAGTCGAGACCTTCCAGTCGAGACCTTAGAATTAAGTTAAAATGCAAGTCTGAGCTATTACTCCTATTTGAATACTATTAAAACGCCATTCTGAGGCAGGAGACACTTTTAAATATATTTTCTGGTCGATCTACGTGATGACCTGTACCCGGTATTTACCTTTCACCTCTAAATTCATGCTCGGTTGGGTTAAGTTGGTTAACCCAACCTATCCCAACCGAGCATGAATTCACAAACCCGTTCCAAAAGGTCTGGACTGGAAGGTCTCGACTGGGGGGCTCTCGACTCTCGACTGGAGGTGAGCTGGCATGGCATGGATGGACAAGAAGGATGAGTGAGGAACTGAGGAGGTCTAGCTAGATCACTACAACAAGCGTATACCGCTCTGCTGGAAGTCAAAAACATCTTGCTCTTGTACAATACAAGACTTTATGTATATGGTTAAAACTATCCGAAATCCGTATCCTCTGGCTTTTTAGTTGAAAGAGCATGCCATTACCATTACACATACACACACCACGCGACCGCCAAGCATGTTGCTTTATTTGCATGTTTATGAAATCCAAAAGATTCATGATTACTTATGATGTTATTATGATCATTAAAAAGGCGGAGGTACCGGCACTCGGAGGTACTATAGTATCTGAAGTTTCTTAAAAACTCCAGCGTCCAGTCTGCGTGATTTCCTTGAATGAAGTTAGTCGTGTACTTAATGGTACACTGATGACTGATGAAGATGATGATAGGATATCAATGATAAATTGTAGGGAGGAGCAGAAGATTTTCATTCTCCTTCAATATGGTAATATGGATGCACGAAAATGCATAGACAGCGACTGCGAGTGTCCCTCCACTCCATCCTGGTCCACAAAACTTCGAAAAACATGTACAAAACCCACTTTTGCAATTTTCCATGCCCATGGGTAGTTGCCCTTCCAACTCAAAGCTGTTGCTAATGTCTTCACAAAATGGGAAATACAATGTATTGAAGCAACTTGAGAAAAATGAAGTGCCAGTAGTGCCACTGTAGTGATAGGTGCTAGTGCTAATATATATATATATATCCTGACTCCTGACTGACTGATGTCAAAACCCTGTCTGCTCTAAAGAGTGATTTTCAAAGGGGAAGCAGCATGTGGAATCGCAGTGGCTCTGCGTCTTGGATCTCTGTCGTGGCCGTCTGCTTGGCCACAATTTTGAGCTTGGTTCCGAGTTTGTATGGAACAACCACTGGATATTGTGCCATCGTCGGAGGTAGAACAAATAGCGAGGACGGGGGGGCTGGAGCTTGGAACTTTGGTACTAAACCAGATGTACCAACTGAAGCACCGTATCCAACCGAACTCTACTATTCTCTGGGGGCAATAATATTTGCAAGCAATCACAGTTTCTCGATGAACGCAGCTACATTGACCAATTGGTTTACTGATTGGCTTTATCCGGTGTGTCTTAATTAAATCCTTTATAATAACTAATTTTTGCATTTGCATCTTATGCAGAAGAACGGGCTCAAGTGTTGTTCTCTACTTCATACTTGTTGATTCTAATCTAATGTTTGATATAGCCCCCCAAAGTCGGCGACAAAGGGTGTGAATACACAGTGCCGTCTTGGTCGGATGGTAAGATGTTCGTTCGTGTATGTCCTGACATGGATAACCAACCTGTTGATTTAAAATTGTATGCCGTGCACGAGTATAAGGAGGGGAAAAGACGCGTCCTTTCTGGGTGGCTTCATGTGGAAGTGGAACTAAAGACCCCAAACGATACAATCGAATGGATCTACCTGCAAATGAGGGATGAGTCTTTCAACGCCATTGGCGAGTTTGTCGCCGAGGAAGAGGACCAGTGTCCTCCCACTGTCCCAGACAAGTTTGTTCAACACACCAAGTTCCAAGTTCTCCCTTGCAGCGCCATCGGCCTGCGCGAAGCGAAGGTAATAAAATAACTTTAATTTTGTTGGTTTGAGTTAGCAGACAGGAACTGTTGACTTGTCCATTTCTAACAGAAATGAAATTACTGATCAATCTGATCATGATGACTACTTCTACGCCACGCGTCAACATTATTTCAGGTGGACACTGCCTTGTTTATGATCAGGGCGGCGGAGCTGACCAACCAGGAAAATAGAAGATATTTGCCGAAGGAGGAACTGAAGACTGGTATTCATTTCACATGGCGCTACTCGGAGTACTGGTGCTCCAGACACCTCCGGATTCGGCCAGAGTGCGAAATATTATTACCAACTTACAATTCAATTAGAAATTACACAATCTTGCCCCTATACATAATTCTTCTAACTCGTTCTAATTCATTTTCTGATTCGATTGTTACTGCCGCGTAGTTTATTCATGCTGACGACAATACAGAAGAATATTTACGACAGCGGCAATGGCCAGCCTTACCGGGTATTGCGCAAGGCAGCAGAATACTGGTTACGTCCTGCATGGTTTGGCGTGGCAGACATCCGGGTGCCTTCCTCCGATTTGGTGTGCAACGAGTCCGTCATTGAGTTCAAGAACCATAGTGGAAATGCTGGAAAGGTGTACACCTCTGTTGCACCTTGGCTAGGCAATCAAAGTCATATCTACAAATACTATGAAGACTACTATCAAGATCATTATAAAACAGCTAAGGGAGTAAGAGCGATATACAGCTGTCGCACGGCTTACACGGTGCTTCAAGAGATTCAATAATGGCAATATACCATCTCCACCCAATAATGACTAGAATCTATAAAATGGCCTTTAACATTTGTTTATATGACTAGGAAGGAAATATTTTAACCTTCGGAGGGCGGTGTAGAGAACATAGAAAGCCGGGAGCACATCGTGACAATCTTCAAGTATGTAATTTGAACTTCACCTCAGAGGAATTCGAAGGAATGCGTCACTTTCGCAAGTACGGCGATTATCGGATACAACTGATCGAGAACAGGACTGGTCAGTGCCAGGCGGAATGCGTCTATCCTAGCAGTACCTACATTGATAAGATCAGCCACTTGCCACGGTATCCCGATGACTTCCAACCAAAAGGACCAACCATTCAAAACCTGACCACCTCCAAATCCAGCGTTAAACGATTCATCGTAAGTAGAACCCCTTCAGTTACACTTTGTAATACTTAACCTGGTGAAAAAACCTGACATCAAGCGTGAAAGTGTGCTACGACGGATGCTTTCTGTTCCGACAGCGTGGGAGGCGATACCACGGGATAGTGTCAGTGTTTGCGACAATGTTCTTCACGCCCGTGTCCATCTTCTCGGCCCGCTACTACAAGGAGACGTTCATGAATTGGCAATCTGAAGGATGTCACATTTGGTTTTGGGTTCGCAACGTCTTCGCATGCACCTCTCGCAGCGATAAATATACAGATCAATATCATGCATCAAGCGTTCATTGCCTGAAATCATGGTTTAACTGTATAACAATTTAGGTCCACCTTGGCGCCACGATGATGTCAGTGTTTTTGTATATCTCTTCCTTGAGCTCCCTCACGCAGAGTATTTCTAATTGGGGTCGTAGCTTGACCCACGCCGGACTTCAGCACACGGTATTCGGTTGGCTTTCTCACGCGATTTTCTTCCTACTGGCTATACTCGGGGGATACCGAACGGGAGCCAGACGGATCAACCGGTTAACTCGGTTTATGACCATGACCCTTCACTCCCTTCTCGGCGTATTCAATTACTTTGTCAACAGTACGCACAAAAGCATCTCTAATTATAAATAAGTATCCTCTTGGAATAGAAGTAGTTTCTCAAGTTCCTATTTGCGTAGTTGGCATGATCGTCAACTCGATCATGATCCCGGCATCCCCGTCACTTTACCAGTGCAATAGCATTGACGGCTTACCGGAAGGGGTGTCCAGCGTAGCGGTACTTGCTGTCACCTGGCTGTGCATTGACGTTGTTTTCCACATTATCCTAACAGTAAGTCATGTTTCAATCAATGCAATTCCCAAACCAACTCCAAACTACTTCTTTTTATTGCATTTTCTCATTTCTTAAAAATATATTGGAAACGGTTCCAGATATTGCAACTAATTCAGGATAAGCGTGTCGGGGTGAAACGGGGCTGGTACTGCCCAATTGTCCCAATTCTACCCGCAGAATCTTGCAATGACTTCGTGGTAAGCGTTGCTTGACAAGCCAACAGCTCAATTAAAAAAGTACGGTATGTCCATCCCATCCCGTCCATCTAGCAGCTAATCTTGAGTCATTCTTGTGCCCAGGGTCATCCACTAAGGAAGATTTTGTTTGGAATTTATGTCTGCTTCTCATTCGGGTTCGCAACGAGCACGGTTGGAGTTTTAGCGGCTAACGACGTCCCGGACATTTGCAGTTTCGGATCAATGAGTTGCAACACTTCGCAACATCCCTTTGGTTGCTCCACCCTGGCAAAACGCTTTGCTGCTCTGGTTCTCCGGAAGTCGGACTTCGAGGAATAAGGCAAGTTGAATTGTCCTTCTATTTAACACGAAAGTGAATTATCTCTTATAATTATGAGATATTATAAGAGCTAAAGAGCTCTCTGTAAGTTTAATTTCTTATAAATATTCTCTGGTTTAATTAAACTAAGTTTTTATTAAGCTTCGACTTTCAAACATTCTGCACTGCTCTAATTGTTAGTTCCTTAATACTATTTTTTCCTTGAGTTCTTACAATTACCACACCAGAGCTAAATTCGGTTTTTTTGTGGCTAATTCCAATTCGATCGAACATAAAATAGTAAGAATAANTGGCTAATTCCAATTCGATCGAACATAAAATAGTAAGAATAAGTACCTGCATACTTACCTGCCTAGGCTTCTTTCTATGTATTTGGTAACCTGTTTGTCAGATTTATTGACAATTTGACTTTCGTTAATGTTTGGTTGATAGTGTGTAAATGTAAGTGTATAACGCTGAATTTGAGAGGATTGTTAAAAGGTAAATGCATGCAAGAGAAAGAGACATGACCGTGATTATGATAATTTCATGGTGCATTGTATTGTAATCAAGGGGCTCAGTCTCAACTCAGCACCTCAACCGCGTCTACTATTTCATTCATGTTTATCATCAAAGCAGAAAAAGTAACTAACAATACGAATAAATTCTAAATTCCACCAATTACCATTGCTAAATTACCTCTCCTCAGACCTCTCTCTCTCTCTCTCAACTCGTTAATCCTCTCTCTGCCTGCCTGCCTCTCTCTCTCACTATCTCTCTCTATCGTCTGTATACACAAATGCAATTCTGAAATCTGAAATGTCACGTATTAATTGTTAAACAAGACAAGTTATATTATTACTACGAGTAATTAGCTCGGCATCAAACAAACATCATACGTTAAATATTACATGCAGTTTCATCAAATAGCTTCAATTCAAAAGAAAATTGTTCAACCTCTCTAGTTTAAGTTTTCATCTCATATACACACACCTATTACTATGCACAATTTGTATGCGCATTCTATTTTACTTTTTAATGCAACTAAAATGCGATGCGACAGCACCAACAAAGCATAAAGCAAACCCTCCACTCCACAACGCCCGTCTGTAGTCTAGTTGACACTGCATTCGGCAAAGCCATGCACCTACCTACCCTGCCTATATGTATGTATATATCGTATCGTATTGGTTTGGTATTGCATTGAATCAAGAAGACTCAAACTCAACTGATATGTAACATGTACCTCGCTCCTAGAATACACAATACAACAATGTAATATGCACGGAGTGTCAGTTCGGAGTTTTGGTTCACCTGCACTCTTCTGCACTCACTCCACGCGTTTCGTTTTTTACTCTTCAGCATTTGCATTCATCCTTAGGTCAGTTCAGAGATTTAATACAGGATTTACAATACAGCAATACTTACTAGCAAAGCAAATGCAAGGCACTTTACAGATCAGATCAGTATTCAGTTTCAGAATTTTAATGCAATGCAGTAGTATGTAGCAGTGTGACATGTCAGTGTGCGGTTTATACGCTGTTTTAATGAGTACCTATTTGTATTTAAGCATTTCTGTCAGACAGACTTCGTTCGCTTCGTGAGCGTAGTTCTCTCGTTCTCCCAGCTCGAGCTCATTTCCCACTTGCATTCGACATAGTACCTTCAACTCTTTCTACCCTTTCCTTTTCGTAATAAGGTATTCCATCTACTTACTTTAAGACTATCAGTATCAGTTTTAGGCTTGGCTTCACACGAGCCTCATTCATCGTTCACTTCAATATAATGATGATGATGCGATTCATGCGATGCGACTTGAGACGCACAACAACATGTATACATAGTACATAGTAAATTCAAGAAACATGTATCCCATCCTGTCTTACGTACGCTTTACACATTTTCCAAATTCCATCAACTCTGATCTGGTCTGGTATTAAAAATTTACTGCCTTGCCTTGCCTGACACAAGCACAAGACACAAGAAGTCAAGCCTTGAGTAGTAAGTAAGTACAGAGAGAATAGGCTTATTGCATCCCTCCATTTCTTTAACGCATGTAAATGCTTACTGCTTACTATACTATGCCATATGTATGTTTCTCTGCCTTGGCCTGTATTCCTATCACATCACTCCCGATCCCGATCATGATCACGACGATCATGTTGTAAGGAACAGGAACATCCACACCAAGAGATACACACACACGGTCGGTGCATTAGCCCTTTAATACAGGGTTGATTATGCATTCCTCTTTATCTCCTCGTCTTCGTTAACATATTATTCTTCAACTCGAAGATAACAACAGAACGGAGCTTACAATGTAACAACACTAGCAACCCTTCCCTTAAGACACCTTTTCGTATTGTGTATCCGTTCCCTTCTTCACATCTTCACTCTCTTCAACAGCATCCCAGTTTAAGTATTACATATACGTACATCCCTCTGATACCGTATGTTTATGAACTCAACAGACAAGCTGCGTTGTTGCTCAAGAAAAGGCTTAATTCCCTAAAACAGTGGATGTATGCCTATGCCTACCTAATAATCGTACGTAAGGCAAGGAGAATGAATGCCTAAAATACTGATGATACCTGCACTGCTCGTACTTTGTAATCCTCATATCAAATGCCACCATATCACCATTCATGCTTGAATTTGTAAATTCGTATCATGCCTGCTCAACTCAGCTCACTGCTGAATACATATGTATTATGAATGTATATATTTAGGTTGCTTTTACTTTTTCTATGAATATATTCCATATGAATTGAATTTAATACATTAGTTGGACACGGACTGTAAAAGCAGGGAATATATCCTTGCCGTCACACTCGGATAGCTCTAGCTTCTCTCCGAATAATTTTCTGACTCTCTCGCCTCGCCTGTGTCTGTCTGCTGGTTTCTCTAGCTGGATGTTGTTGGAACTGGAACTTGAAAATAAGAGAGCAAAAATAGGATCCAGCAAGAAACTTTATATACTTTTTATAAGCAATTGTACATAATAACCGTACATAGTTTTTATCCAGTCAAAGGGAAGTCCGCTGAGTGTACAACACTCACTTTTATATATGTACATACTCCGTTCCTGCCGCCACCTCCTCCTTCTCTACTCAATTGAATTGAATTCAGAGTGCTTGTGCGGAATTGAATTGTGTTTACTTACAAAAAAAGTTGTGCACGGATACGAACGAGTATAGGTATATAATATTGTTATTATTATTGTATCACCACCATATCCATTGAATCCATTCCCCAACTCCTCTTCTGTGTACATATTACTTACATCCGTGGTGCATCATCATTGCATACCAAAAACATTTTCTAATTTTTTGCCAAGTCCCGTCAGACAAGTGTGGAATCCGTGGAGTGAGTGGAAATTACCCAAGATCATCATCCCATCTTCTCCGAGATCAATGCAAAAAATAGACTAGGTACGTGTCTTTTTGTCTGAAAATGTGTAGCTCAATCCAAGCTGCGTACGTAAAAGCACGTACAACACAAAACCTTCCTTTTTCTAACATCTTCTGAGCTGAAAAGGGATTTCTCAATAATAAATAGCAAAATAGCAATAGCAGAATGAGTACGAAGCGTATATAGTGGCAAAGTTGCAGAAGAAAGCATATTATAACAACAAGCTGTTTTCTCTCTCTCTCTCTGTTTTCCCGAAAGGATTAAAATGAAAAAGGGTGTTTTGCATAAGAATCCCTTTGAGAGGCGACTATCTTGTTGATTGAATTGGATTGAGTGGCACAGGCACACATGCAATATGTCAGTTTTGCTACAATTACAATTTACAATGAGCATCCGTAGGAGTGTGTGTGTTGTGTTTGTGTAGTAGTACTGCAACTAGTGAGTTGAGTGGATCTGCTTTTTTTTAAATGCCAGCAGAGAGTCAAGTCAAGTGAACAGAAGCAGAAGGTATGAAACCTCTCTCATATTTTTTACAAAAGGAAAAAATGCAGTTTTTGCATTGCAGCTGTGCTCTCTCTCTCTCTCTCTCCTGATGAATATGTTCGTCGCTCGCTCTCAAGTTGCTCATTTCGATGTTGCATATTATTTTTCGAAGTTGAAGAGGAGCTAAGAGCGACATTCATTTCATTCCTTCACTACTCTTCTGTTTAATAGATTCGGTTTGAAGGAGGCTATACAGAGGTGATATATAAAGGCATTAAACACACGAGAGCAGGAGGACGTTGTGTTGCGATCGTTGTTACTGCGTTATTAGGATGATACTACTGAATAGTGAATACTGACGACGATGAGATGACTGTGACTATACGACGGGATGAAAGTTGTTGACGACCAAAGGCGAGGAGACTCCATCCATATAAACTTGCTATCATGCATTGCAATGCAAACTAAACTGCAACAATACCCGACTGCATTGTTTTCTGTTGTGACTTTTTTCGCTTACACCTCCAATATCGCAATACTGAAGATGTCTATAGGTATTTAGCCATGTTCACATTTCTACACACACACGCCACACATAACCATAACCAACCAGCCAGATACTCTTAAACTGTGCAGACTGACGACTGGTGAGAAGGAAAAAAAAACTTGCTTCCCTTTAATGTACCGCTCTGACTGTGACTGTGACCGTATCACCACAAGAAGAGAAAAAAAATAGCATTTTGAAAAAAAAACTTGCATTCATTTCATACAATGCATATGAATGTACGTTATGTACGTGTACAATAATGGTAGTATCCACTGTAAAGTTTTAGACCTGGTCGTAGATTCGAGTAATAAGTAAACGAGTAAAGTACTTTTGAGAGTTGACGAAGAGACAGAGAGGCAGGCACACAGGGCACACCACAATTTCATGAGGACGACATACAACAACGATCATTATCGTAAATTGTTGTCGCTCGCTTAAAGCTCTCCTCTCAACTCTCAACCTTTCCTCTCAGCAAAAAAAAACTCCACTTTTCCATTTTTTATTGTTATTATTCATCGCATTCGCATATATATTGTGTGTGTGTGTGTATATGATTGTGAACATTTTTTTGTGATGTGATTGTGTGGACGACGAGCCCAGAGACTGAGAGAGGAGCCTCTTATTATGGGTTTCATCGCATTCGCATATATATTGTGTGTGTGTGTGTATATGATTGTGAACATTTTTTTGTGATGTGATTGTGTGGACGACGAGCCCAGAGATTGAGAGAGGAGCCTCTTATTATGGGCTGTTCATTTTAGTTGAGCTAGAGCAGAGCAATCAGGATTTTTTTTGCAACATTTTAGTCTTAATTGTGAAACCAGAGTAATAATCTGAATAGAAAACTGGTAGTAACTAACTAAATCGAAACTGGGGATATTAGTCGTCGTTCGTCGTCGTGTTGTGTGAAGTGACGTTCTTTCTTGTCGTGGCACATGATAAAGATAAAACAGAGAGATCAGAAAGGATGTGAGTCTTTAGGACCCGACCGTGAGGATCGTCACGTCACACGGTCACACCACCACCATTTAAGGTAGTTCTGAAATAGTGGGGTCCTCAACTTGAGAGCACTTTTTGTGTCTATTCATATATTTATATGCACTGCACACAGTGTGCAATGCATTTAGTTACTATTAATCTGGATTATATTATATTATAGTAGTAGGCAGTAGGTATTACTATTACAACTCCTTTTGATTGACGTAACATCATAAGGCTTTTTATTACTCCAATTTTTAACTCTCTTTACTGAGGTAATTGCGGGGACGGACTGAAAAATGGCATAAAAAAGTGGTTAAATTTGGACACAAGTAAGACTGAAGTGCAGCTAAAATGTGCAGAGTAATTAGGCACCAGCCAGTGAGCCAGTGAAATAATCAACGATACTCTATCAAATTAAAAAATGAAACAGAAAGTGTGTGTGACTGAGTGATGCACGAGCGAGTCAGAACTCTAATCTCCTTCCTACTACACAAACCAAAAAGTAAAATGTAAAAAAAATTCAAAGTGTTTATCTGCAAACTAGGGCAAAATTGACGATTATGGTGATGCTGTCCGTTTTACAACAGTGTTGCTGTTGCTGGTGTTGCACTGCAATAATTGCAATGTTACTTTGGTTGATGAAGTGGTCAACGTAGTCATCATAAACATTGCTCATTCATGTCCACTTTCTTCAGTAAAGTAAGTGCACCGTGTGGTGGTGCACAATAAGGACTTTGTGGAAATGGAAATCCACTCGTCACACGTCGTCCTTTACTCACCTGCAGTGCAGTCAGTCAGTGCAATGAAATGTCTATTGGGGCTTAAAATTGGCGTACAGGGCAGAGCAGACAATCAGACAACACAAAATAAATAAACACTTCGCAAACTTTTCAACATATCACATGTTGGCAGGAAGAGATCATTCATTCATCAGCGAAGTATTTTAAAAATGTAACACTTAAGGAATTATTGATTGTTGTCGGTTAGTCAATGTCACTGTTTGATTTTCAAAACGTCACCTGTTGGCACTAATTCAATGACCGGCTGCAATCGCCGTGCCATCTAGTTGGTCACACGTCCTTACTTTTATCCATTTCAAAATCTTGTTAGTAAACATTTCTTAGTCACATATTAGAGAAAAACCATTTCTTATTCATATA
>JAANSN010000914.1:0-42436 GCA_036850665.1 Dicranocentrus wangi | reverse complement strand
AAGTTTTGTGCATTCAATTAACTTTTCGTATAAAATAACATGTTTAGTGTCAAAATCTTGTATGTTGCTGTTCAATAGTAAATTATTTTCTATGGCTTTATGAAGATATTGTTTTGCATCTCGCTTATAATATAACTTTACAAGTTTAGTTCGATTGCGTGTGTTTGTATTGGGAAAAGATGGATCTTGCGGGTTTCTTGTCATTGTAGAATTAATTTTAATCGCAGTTGTAATTGTAATAAAACTTTTAAAACCGGTTTCCGTAAGCTAATAACCTGCTCCTTATCTGTGACTATGTAGTGGCATTACAGTTAAAATATGTTCCAAATGTATAATTAATATTAGCATGGCCCGAAAGGCTTTCACTTTATCGTTATTCACAAGTATTTCTGCGGCTATATACTGCATCTATTAGTAGGTCGGTGTTTTTTCTAGTCTAGAAAAAAGGGTTCGTCAGGGAGGTATTTAATGCACCTACAAATCACTGGTATTCAGAGCAAGTATCCTCATTCCGGGACACCGCCAACGAAGCGAAAAATTTCCATGTTTAACTCCTTTTCTTTTGTGATTGTGGATTTTTGTCGTCACCAAAATGGCTTACTAGTTCGAAATATGAGAAGGAAACTTTGTTATTTGATTCATTCCCAAATTACGACTATTACGAGAAACTAATAACACGATTGAGATGCACTCTACCATACTATGTAAATGGCATGTAGGCAACTCTCATCCGAAATTCGTAAAGTTTGTCAAACCAAGGAGAAAACGGGAAAGGGAAATGAAAACGTGATTTTATTTTCATCTCAAACGTCATGCATGCATCTAGTAACGGTCCAAAAGTAACGACATTGTGACTTTTTCCTTCCTGCTGGAGAAAGACAGGGTGAGCCCATAGTTTTATCGCTTTCCACCTCTATGTCTTCTGCAAATTTTATGGATAAAAGTGAGTCTCTTACTCATCCCTAACGCATTATAACCAGTGCGGGACGTGCCTGCATCCCTGCATAGTGCCTAACCAATATAATTCAAGAAAATTTTCTCCACTTTCAACTTGTTCACTTTTCAGTTGATACATTTTCCTTTGCAGAATAAACGATATTATTTCAGCAACTACTACAAACAAGTCTAACTTTCATCATGCCAGTTGCGTTTGCTTTTGGAGAATTATTTTAATCTAAAATTGCAATTTGCCCCTTCATATACTTTTTTTGCAGGGTTCGTAAAAAACTTTTCATGATATATCCACAACATGGGTATCTACAAGCCATGAGTACCACTGGAATCACTCCACGCTTCCACAGTCAGTGGGGTTGGGCCCTGAACGAGGACTATATATTAATTATATATTATATCATGAGATTGATGACTTTTTATTAAAACTAATTCAATGCGGCTTCTCATTTTCTATGCGCCTATTCAAACATTATCACAAATTATACTCGAACAATATTGGCATCCTACTTGAAGAAATAGAGTTTGCGTTTCAATTTTTGAGCAGTTTTACTACAGTATAAGTTTTATGAAGACGAATTACGTCACTACTTGGGAAGCCATTCTATGAAGATTGAGCATTAAGCATACTTTTTCTACATTTTAAAAATTAATAATAATAATAACATAATCCGATTGCTATACGTTTGAAGTGACTGACTGTATTATTTCACCCGTCAGTTTCCCAGTTTCACCAAACTCATGTCCTTTTGTTCTTTTGGAGTGTGCCCTTTGAGTCTTTGGTCGTGCAATGAGTTGTACAGACGCAATAGCAAAATCCCAAAATACAAAACTCCAAGAAAAAGACGGGATCCCATGCAACTATTTATTGACCAAAATCTAAAAAACCCCTAAAAAATCATTATATTCCCGAAACACATAATAAACGTCATTTGTTGAGACAAAAGCTGGCGCTGCTAATGATCGTATATGCCGTATCTGAATTTGCTAATCAGCTGCAGTAGCAAATCTGTCAGCCTGAACTTTTCTCCATCAATTTAGACATAAATGGAGCTACACGATACTCAAGAATAAGAATCCATTGGAGTTTGGATGCGACAATCTGCCTGAGGGAAGATATTATCCCTACATATGATATACATTTTGTACACAGGCTTATATATAGTTTCAAAATATAAAATTCTGAAGACTTTGTACTGCTGCTGCTTCATAATTACTAGCTTGGTGAGGTTTTTTCTAAAATATAATTCATCAATTCGTAATAATGAGCAGCGAATCCACTGTTATGCTTATGCATGTCTTGCATGTCGGGATTTACGCTCGATTAAACTGTCTCCAGTGTTTTCCCGTGATGATAAATATACACCGACTGAAAGTTGATATGAGTTCAATAGTAGCGAAATAGTAACGGTTTAGTGATGAATGTACCCACGCCACACTACCCACTGATAGTCCTTCAGTCGTATGCAAAAACATCCAGATGGTACAATATGAAGGATTATTTACTGTTAAAAGTAGCGGACTCGACTGCTTGAAAGGGTGAAACTGGCAACTGTAAATTCCACCTTTTGTCTAGTTTAGTTTCTATCAAACACATCGAAATAAAATATGTGAATTGCATAATATTCATGGAAAATACTTGTATTGACAGACTCCCTCAAGGGTGGTATTTTTCACGGATGGTTTGAGTTACACATTCCAGCCCACAACTCATTCATGTAGTGCCATCCAAATCGCATTACAAAGAAGGCCAGGATTTTGGATTATATTTCAAAATCCTGGAAAATAGACTAGTTTCTGTCTTTGATGCTTCTCACTCTAGTCGATATCTCGTCCAGATTTTCTAAGAAAAGTTTCATTCGTCGTTCCTGTAAGGTTGCTTTTCAGCGTGTTTATTACAACCATAGTCCACCCTGGTTGAAAACCTTTCATCCCGAGGGTACTTTTTATTCGTGGAAAGCTGGAAAACGAATACGGGCTAGGAACAAACATTTCGATCGCATATAATACCAAGTCAAAATGATGTATTACACGCACTTTCGATTTGGGAAAAATGCCTTTTTAAAGTATATGAAACGCTACCTGGGTTGACGCAACGAACTGGAAATGCTTTACTGGCTAGTATATGGGCAAAAAATCATTCTTTCACGTACGAATCTATAACACTACTGTCATAGCCTTCGGAATTCCTGGGGACTTTCATTTATCCAAAAACTTGGATATCAAGTTTCTATTATTTTTGAGCAAATACTCGTGTCGTGAAAGATCCACGAGCACCCGTTCTGTCCCACACAATTTGCTGAGCCGTGAATGAACTCCCAATATTGCTCTGGCTCTAAAGGCTGTTTTCGGAAACCATCTGCACCCTGTCTGGCATATTTCAACACGGTAAGTAACCTATGAAAGACGGTTCGCTGCAAAAAATCGAGTCCATTGTTCACTCGCTACGTACCAAAGCCGTCCGTCTGTATAAGTTCTGGTTTTTGGACATTTTCCCTTAAAATTTGATAGTGAGGGTTGATTGGGTTGTTCTACAGGATTAATTAGGACTGTTCATAAGTTTAGTTAGGAGTGTTCGTTTGGACTGATTGGTGTTTTATTGAGCTAATTGAGGTGTTCCACTAAGCAGATTGGAGGTATTCAACTAGATACGAGATTCAACGAGATGTTGTATGTTCTGAAGGATTGACTGGGTTTACTGGGCTGATTGTGGTAGTTCGGTATTCTATTACCGCATGTACAACCTTACAACATGATAGCACATCCCCATAACCCAAAACCAACGCAAACACACGACACGCTGTAAATATACAGGACTTACATATTCCATCAACCGAATAAAAACACCATCAATATATCAATACAAAAATCTACTTATTTATCGTCCAATCCAAAAATACAAAACCAGTTTCTACAACATACACCCCAAAACATCTGCATCACGAAAAAAAGTTTCCTCAAGAAAACCTGAACCTTTTGTAAACTTGAAGTGAATTTTCAGGGTTTCCAGGCTAAATCCTAATGCATTCGTTGGAATACGCAATAAGCCAAGCAGATTTTTTGAAAACCTGCTGCATTCAGCATCTAGAAAATGTTTTTACGTTATGGACCGTTGTGAGTTGTATCCATTTTAACCGTTATCTTTTTTGTGTTTGAAGTACAAGCGAAAATGAGCAATACAAGACGCTATTCCAAAAAAAATTCTTTCTTTAACCCAGTCAAAGTTCGCTTTCATTTAAAAGCCTGTCTACTTTTCCAAGTTTCAAGTGGACTGAACACAAGTGACTCTTTGGCTTCATTGGCATAGTATAGCGAGAGTGACGCTGTATATTGGAACAAAAACTGAAAGGGTTTCATGTATCATGCTAATAGTAAGTACATTCATGTTTTCACAGTTAGCAGTACACAATACCAATTCTCACTGTATTTACTATGAAAACTAAAAGTCCATGTAGGTTTTTTCTGTCGGATAATATTTCTTAAAAGTCTAAAAAAACCATTGCCAAGTATTCTTTTCAAGGGATACTTCCAAAGTGATAACTGGCTTTCTAAAGCAATAAAAAATGAATAAAATCGCCTACGGTCTGCTCTTGAGACAGCATAGAAACATTCTAGAAAATAGATACGTTTCCCTTTCTGGCTAACACTAGACCTTTCCTATGTCAATTCCCTGGGTTTAGAAAAAGCTAACACGGCTCATTTGTAAAACGGAAAGGATTACAGGGAAAGTACATTTTGTTAAGAATAAAAAGGCCTTCAAGAGTTGAATAAAACATATATCAGATAAAAAGCGGCTTACCTCTTCTTTTTACATCTCTTGTTTACGAAATGGATACAAATGTTAACATAACTCGGCGAATTAATTAAATTTTCACGGTCTAGGTTGCATCGCCTGCCTCGATGATGCGGTCGGGTAAATCACATTCCTCACCACAAACGTAATGGAGACATCAGAGCTCCTAATAGCGAATTTCAGAGAATACAGTGAGATATATTCAATTTCTGAATTTTTGTTTACTTTTCTATTTTTTGTAGCTAGTGTATTAGGAGTTTGTAAAATGGAACTGAAAGAACAGTCGGAGATTTTCTGAACCGTGTGCACAATTCTCTCTCTCAAAATAGGAGGTGAAGAATTATTATGTAAGATGACACTTGACAGTTTCACCGAGAACAAAGAATTGGATACGAGAGCACCCTTCGTGGAGAGTTTTTACTTTCGGTTTGAAAAGGAAAAAGAGCATCCTTCCGTAAAATCGTTTAAACTGTGAAAACAAGTTCGAGTGAAAAGGAATTATAGCAATGGATATACTATATCGTATATAGTTTTATCTTTTTTGTCCAAAGCCCACTTGTCACAGTGGGTAATAGGGAGTTTTGTTACTTAGAAGATGGGTTTTCTTGATATTACACGATCCTCCGATATGCTTCATGGGGTAGTCATCAGGGTTGAAACTGAAACAGAGCTCACTCGCCGTCTCCAGTGTTCGTGTGATCTTGCAAATGACTTTGGTGATAGAAAAACTGTCTGAATTGTCGGTCAGATTTTTATCAGTTTTTGTGTTTTATGTTAAATTGCACGGAAATATACAGAACTATTAGAGAAGGATCACACGGATTGTCAATTTAGCTGCTTTGAGAAAGAAAAATTATGCTATTTTAATTCAATCGATAGAAATGCCATTAATTTAAATTGGTGTGACAAGATGCCGTCTCTTTTTGCGAGACAAATTACTTGAATATGCAAATCGCTATAGTTTATAGCTGTCTGTTTAGTAATGCACAAGATTCGCACAAGTGCCTATGAGGAGACAGTTTAATTAAACGATTCGCCCCTTCTAACCTTCCAACTCATCGTTTAACGAATGAAAGACAAATAGTTTACTAGTCGAACCTATGAAACATGTGGATGGTTTGAACAATAAAAGTTTTTTTTCAAGAAATATTACCACCAAAGTGCATTCCAAATGACAAGAAAAGTCCGGGCAAGTCCCACCAAGATTGAGAAAACAGACGTTTTGTATTATTGCTCTAAAGCTAACCCACAAGTGTCAGAAGTCGCCTGGTTAGTTTGATTTAAATGGGACGAACCAAAGCAAGGAAAGTTTTTTCGTGAAGTTTTTCTAAGACTGGTGGCAATTTATACAATTCTATGGAAAGCACGGTTTTTCAACTTGCTCATGAAATTCGCCACTTGGATTGCTTACGGAATGACACGTTTTTAAATTGATCTCTTGTCTTATCTTTGATCTTGTCACTTGGTCTATTTATTTAATGTGGAGAGGGAGTCAGTCGAGGGATGGGTTACGGGTTACTCCAAGATTACTTTTTTTTCGGAGGACGAGACACAAAAGCTAAAACTTTATTTTTTTTTACTTGCACGACTTCTGTCCAAAGTCACATTGCCCCAGAATAGCACCTCCCGTTCTAGAGCAAAGGATAATGGAATGTGAAATAACAACTGAACCTGAATCAAGGAAAAACTCTGGTTGTGGCGTTATAGCTGGAGAAAGTCAGAAACCTGACTGGAGTGGAGTAGGATGCTGCTGAAACAGATGTATGCGAGTGAGTAAAAGGCGTAAGAGGGTACGAACAAGAAGAAAAGGATTGGATGAAGGGGAAAGCAAAATGTGTTCAGTTGGTCATGTCACGATAATGTTGAGCATCATCAAAGAAATGCTACACTGTTTGTGCTGGCTAAACACATATAGTGTACCTCATCAGTAGCAAAGTCTGAAATGGGATTGAGCCAGCAGTCAAGGCAAGATGACTAACAGCACAATACATATGGCGCAAATAGGTTGACTGGAGAAACCAATGCATCGAAAAAACTGTAATAAAATGTCTATCGGTTGTTGAGAGTGGTGTAGATAGGTACGGAGTACGGATGCATCCACTTTAGCGGAAATGTCTTGCAAAGAGGAGCAGGTAGCCAGAGCAGAATAGCGGACGTCTTGACATTGATAAGTTCAATAAGAACTGAAATTGCTCTCAGGCAGTTATAATCATCACGAGGTGTGCAACATAACACCTGGTTTCAGTTGGCTTCCGTGAAGAAAACTTAACTTGGTTAGTTTTTGCCTGTGATAATGATTGACACTGACACCTGCTGACTTTGCTTTAGTCGTGTCAGTCCACCTGAATCCCGATTCCTTTAACAAGAAACACCTTATTTGTATGTCGGGGTTAATAGAAATCCTTTAAAAAATGTGGCGTGCTTTCGGGTATAATGAAATTCTATCGACCTACCGCTACCCGGTCTGGTAGCCTTTTCAAAGTGCGTTCTCTCCAGTTGCTCGTTCAATTTTAGTTGCTTACATGTCTATAATTTTACTAATTTTTTGCAGCCTCTAGCCCCGGCAGGGTTTAATGACGGAAGACGCAGGGTAAAGTTTAAATGAAGAATTATATTTTGGCGACATTTTCAATGTCATTTTATGAGCGATAATCCAAGATAGGAAAGTCTGATTTTATTATTATTATTATTATTTGGCTTTATCGCGGACTTCAGCATGAATGTTTCAACAAGAAATCCATATCGTCAGGTTAAGGAGAATACAAACGTCAGGACAAATAGAATTCAAAAGAGAATATATAATATTTTATGAGTTTACTATGACCAGTTAATGGAGTTAATTGGTAATGTCTGCCTGCAGACATTATACAATGCACTAAAAGTTACCACGTTTAAGCGCATAGAATTCCGTACAAGCAGACGCAAAACTGAAATTACCTCATTTTGATACAACAAGCGCTTGTGTTAGTAATTATAGAGTGCAGTGCTTAATTTTTTGCATTTTTTGATGAATGAAAGAATCCAAATTATGATTCAGCAAGAGAATACACGGAAGTTTAGCTTGAGTTGCAGTTACAAGATGTTTATGTAATTAGGAGATGTAATAAAAATAGCCGTACCTGCTTATACCGTGGTATTTAGTATTGGTCTATGCAAAATACAATATTTGCATTGACATGGGCTAGCGACTACAAGTATATATGGGCATATATATGGACTGAAATTTCGTAGCAGAATAGACTACTGGAGTGGGTCAGTAAGACACAAACAAAAATTCTTCCCACGGTTAACTACCGAGTGGCTGAAAAGATAAATTAAGGATACGTATTTATATTATATTCGTAACACACGTAGTATAATGGGAACGGCCACGTAACACGGCAGTCAGTGTGCAAACCTCAAGCTGGTTTAGCCAAAGTGGTCTAACACAAACCATTTTATCATTTAAATCTTACGAGTAGCGTTGAGCAGCGTTGAACTACGGACTAGGTGATGCGTGGATAGAAAAAAGTTTTGAGCAATATAAAAGTAATATGTATAAGACTACGGGCTGCATAATATATAGGTGGTTTACTATAAAAAAATATACCGCTATTCACGTTTGCTAATAAGATATAGATTTAACACCAATAGCATGTATAGCTGCATTGTTTTACCATATACATTGAATATTTTAAACTTTCAGTTATGGAACCATAAAATGAGGTTGGAGAATAGTTTTTGTGAACAAAGTTTCTAAATGCTTTTTCTAAAACATGAACTTAGCGAGATGCATTGAAAGTATACTATATTTTGTACTTCGAAAACTGATTAAATTAGACCACTAAATCTTGAAGATGACGGATGATTACATTGCGCAATTTCACATTTATGTTAGGTTTTATGAAAATAACTAAAATTGGTAAGCTAGACCGGTTTCTCTTTATAGAAATCGAGAGGCATATTAGCAATAATGCCTAGTTTTAATTACTACTTAATGGATCCCTAGTAATAAACTCGATCAACGTTCCAAGCAGTACTAGTGGAGAATTATTAGCAAATTGTTCGCACATTTTTACAGGTTTACCGCTGCACCAGTAACCACGCCGTACCTAATCATTACCCAAACTAGGAAGCATTAACCACGTTTCCCTATTCGTTTACGTGTATGTATTATGTATTAAATCCACTTTTTTATGCTTAGAGATGAATATAAGAAAAAATGCAAGCTCTTCTTGAAAAAAATCCAGTTAGCTTTTTTAATTTAAGCTTATATGTACGTAGGTACATGCAAATTATGGATAAGGAATGAAATTGTGACTTTTAGTTGATTGCACAACAGTTACGTGTACCGCGTCTTCACTCTCCACTGCTCTTCATCCGACTATCGCTTCACGTATCAATCCTGTTCTTGGCACGGCCACCGTAAACTTCTCCAAGAAGCTTTTGTTTTCTTCATGGATGATATCCTCGAAAACCTTGACATGGCTTGTAATGGGAATTACACATTATTGCAGTGAGAAGTAATAATGAGAGAAATAAAGATTGGGTTGAAAATGTAATTTTTAAATATAACAACGAACAACCTTCATGCTCAATTTTTCCATGTGTTCCAGTACGCATGTAGCAATTGATTCGCGATGATTACAAGAAATTACATCGCGCAAACCTAATACTAGCTCAATGCTTGCCTTTACAATTTTCCCGTGCTGTTTCAAAAGTGGGGTAAAGCTTTCCAGGGGATAGTGAACCACTTTTTAAAAGTGTACGGTTTAACTTATAAACTTACCTAATTTATCTGTTGTGTTCCCACCATTTTAAAATGAGACTGATTTCAGGACGCATTCATCCCCGTCTGCTGTTTCTAGCAGTTGGGATTATTCTTATTTCAAACTGTATCCACTTATCGTCGGCGGAGGGGAACTGTTTTGTGAGTAATTGTGAGCATGATGAAGATCCCTGCGCGGAATCCCCTGACAAGAATGTGGCGATCTACACCGAATCTTGTAGATTGGGAAAAAAGGGTCGTGGTCGAATGGGAACTATTGCCATATGTTGTAGACCCAATTCAAGCGAAGGAATGTTAATGACGGCGTACGGTGCTGAGCGACATGAGTTCCCCCACATGGTCAATGTCCTTGGTCACTGTGGTGGAACTTTGTACAATCGGAGGTATGTGTATCTATTATTATTAATTACAAATGTTCAGATCTGAAAACATCTCAACATGTAATCCGTGTGCAGGTATGTCATCACTGCAGCGCATTGCGTTACTGAAGCGAAGAATGGAACTGTCGGAAAGAAAACCTTCTCCTACGATGTTCCCCTCAAGGACAAGGTCTTTGTTCGTATTGGAACTAACATCAAAACAGCTGGTGACAAAATTAATGTGGAAAAGGTCACTGTGCACCCCTTCTACTCCCGTCTCTTGGAGAATATGAAAACGGACGAGGAGAAGCTGAAAACACCCAAGCCCATCTTGTATGACATTGCCCTGCTCAAATTGGAAAAGGATGTTGAGATCACGGACACTGTTCGAACGCTTAAGATTGCCGACAAGGACTTTTCCCCCTCAAGTACAACTTCAAATATATGATAATTAGGCATCACTCATATTTGTTTTTGATCGCATGACTGAATTTCGCTAAGTAAGCTAACTTTTATTCAGAATACTCGAAAAGGTCTGTAATGCTTGGGTGGGGTACTAGTGACGACTTGAAAACTTGGTTTGGAACGTACTACTTGCAAAAAGTGAGCTCCCCTATTCGTTCAGATCGGGAATGCCCTATTTGGGATGTGGAGCCGTATCACAAACACAGGGATAAGTTGATCTGTGTTGGAGGCTATGTTGATGATGATTATGCTCCAAGTATGTGCCTAAATTCCTTGCATACAAGTTCTTTTTCCGTTACATTCCCATTTTATGATTGCTAACCTTTATTTATTTACTTTACTAAATCTTAGCCGCCGGACCAGGTGATTCTGGTGGTCCATGTAAGTAAGATTTGATTTTCAAGGTTGTTTCTCCTAGATTAAACACCTGATGCCATATGCAACAGTGAACACGTGCATTGCATATGTACTTACCAATTATCATGCTCCATTTCCCACTGAAATATTTATGCATTTTGTCTGCAGTAATTTGCAAGGATTCTCTCAGTCGAGCTGTGCTTTGTGGAGTGGCGTCCTTCGCCGGGGATGAGGAGGCGTGTGCAAAAAGGATCAAGAATGGTGCTTGTTATCCCAATGCGTTCACATCCATTTCCTACTTTCACGACTGGATTGTAAACATCACGGGACCGCAGGAGGAAAAGGACTTGTACCGACCAATTTTGAACGGAGAGGCGTCTACACAGGCGAATGAATTCCCTCACGAGGTTTACATCAACTCCACCGATGGAACGGCTTGTGGCGGTACACTAATCACGAATGACGTTGTGCTCACCGCTGCTCATTGTATTATTGACCCCAGAGGAAACTTCCGAGTTGATTTGACCATTTATGGAGGTATTCACACTCCCAGCAGAAAAGGTAAGGGAGTTCAAACATTTGAGGTGGAGATGGTTCACGGTCCTCCAAAATTCAGGAAGAAGTGGGATAGCTGGATAGAGGAGAATTCGTCCATCATTATAGCCGATAGACCTCACTTCCAAGAAGATATCATCATGGTACAATTGGATAGACCTGCAGTCGATACCAAGTTTGTTTCACCACTACCCTGGGCCATTGAGGAAGATGAAATAAAAGGTAGAGTGCAAGAGTAATAATGACGTACGCATACCTTGACCTGCAGTCGATACCAAGTTTGTTTCACCACTACCCTGGGCCATTGAGGAAGATGAAATAAAAGGTAGAGTGCAAGAGTAATAATGACGTACGCATACATATGTACCTATGTGCATTATGATGAATCATCTATAAGGAAAAATAATTAGTTTATCTCATGTCTTCAGTGGAAGCACTGGAAATTTCGTGGAAAACGTCCAAGAGTGGTATGCCTTTTATTCAAAAGAGGAAATTTAACCTTATGGGAAATGAGGAATGCCAAGAGAGACTTGACAGGGTTCTTCCAGTGAGAGATTTTCCACTGGCACCCACATCAATTTGCGGAGTAGAAGAATACTCAGGCGGTTCTTCATGCGATAGGACAACGGGAGGACCTTTGCTTTGCAGCACCAAAAGGGAAACTTACGTTTGTGGCATACAGTCTTTCAGATTTTGCAGTTATGCTTTTCCCAACGTGGTCACAAACGTGGCCCGCTACGCCCACTGGATTGAAGATGGTTTGGAAAGATTCCGTGCAATGAGGCAGTGGGATGATTATTATAGATCAGGTTATGACTATGATGCTGGTGGTCCACAAAATACTCCACCAGGTCCTGGATCTAATAATAGTCCACCTCGTCAAGTTCCCCCACGGACAAGCGCTGGTGGACTTTCCCGTGTAGGGGATGACGTTGATCGGGAGCGTCCTAGAGATAGGGACAATTTTCCACGACCAAGAGCTTTTCCTTCATAAAAGTAGTTGCTTTTGTATCTGATTATTTTAAAACATACGTTTTTATGTACCATATATACTACACTTATGCCTCCGAAAAATTTCAATCTATATTTTTACAATAAATCTTTTTTAAAGTATTTATGATAATCTTTGTATTTATTCATTAGCAAAAACAACACAACGCTTTTCACAATAATCATAGAGTTCGAAATAATTAAATGCATCTATCTACAATGCCTGTCGAAACAATTTTGATTCGATTAGGCCTTTTGTAGTAATTAAACATGTCCATTCCTCCACAAAAACTATAAAATGTTAATAACAGCTCCACGTCTAGGTTATTAACAGACTATTGACGCATAAAACAAAACAAATCTTATTGTTCTAAAAACATGAGCATAGCCACTCGGAACTTTGCTTCGATTTCATTGAAGCCAGCTTCTACCTGGTTTTCAAAACATGGACTCAGGATTCATTAAATAATGGCGCTAAATATACATAGGTAGTAGTAATTTATGTTTCTGGATAATCTGAAAATTTCATCAATTTACAGTCGGAAAATGTCGGCGCTTGGGTCTCATTCCAACCTGTTTGTCCAAGAGACAAATGGGATACTGAAAATACTTACTTTAGCGTAACTATAAGACAACAAACGATTTTGAAACTATCTGGAGGCCAAGTGCACTCTCCACACTACAAACGCAGCCATAAAACGTAATACTTTGACAATATTTGAACACACGAATGGTATATGCAAATCTTACCTGCTTGTTAAATTGTTACATATCTATACAAAACATCCATGAGTAAATTCCGTTGTGACATTAGGGTGTCCTTATGCAGTCCCCAAGCTAATGCAAAATATAGCCCCAGATTAACAATATAAATATTTCCAGTAACCAGATGAAACCGAATTCCATCCCAACCACTTGTACAACCAGCAAAGTGCACAAAATAGACCATTGCGGTCTTGAGGAGAAAACCATTCTCCTAGAAAATGCATTCAATACAAATCCTTTCTAACTATACTTGATTCTTAACTATACTGGACACTAAAAGAATTTCGTCGATGGGTGATAATGACGAATTGAGCGTTTAAGGGGAAGAATGTAGATCTGACTGATATCTTTGATCACGAATTGTTACCACATAAGGACCACGGTAGAATACTTCGCATTCGTGGTTTACGAACGTAGTCTTGGAACAACGAACAGTAAGAATCCTGTTATTTCACAAATTATTTACAGCAATGACAATGGCATATTTACTGTGTGTAAATAGTATTTTAATTCCTCCCTTTTTAATTGTAAATAACATTTACTCTTATTTTTGCATCATTCGTCTTGTTAGTCATTGGTGCACATTTCGGGGTGTAAAACCTGAAGTTTGCACGAATCTCGCTCTATCTACCTTCATTTATAATGGGCGAGGATTGGAGTGCTAAATGTTCCCGAAGTTCGGCGGTGGTTCTTGACTGTGACTTGGTTACATGAAATGCCGATGCAATGCCAACATGGAAGGATTAGCATTTGCCTGAATAATCCAGCCATGAATTTCATTGGTACCCATTCGTCCGTCTTCGACCTCGACATCCTGTTGCGATGTAATTATAGCGCTGAAACAGAGATCATACCGGAATTACCGGATCACTGCCACCACGCTTGAGACGGTTTGCTATCCGAATAACCAATGTGTTAATTGGATTTGAGAGGTTCCTCATCACTTCCGTTTGTGTTAGGATTTCTCTACAAAGTGACACACGAGTGTCGCACTCTTTGTGTATTCTGATTTCAGTATCACTTTCGTATTTCAGTTTTCCTAAGAAAACTTACATCTGATCGCTAGGAAAAGACCTGAGTTGGTGACGGAGAAGAGAAGTAATGGTATTGGTAATAGTAGAGATTTCCCAATATCAACTGTCCTCATGCTCACTGGTTTTGTCAAGTTCAAATAAAGACTCCATCCAAGCTCGATCGACTGATGCCGGTAAGGGTTCTGGGGTGTTTTTCCCAAACACCCTATCCGCTTTGCTCTTCTCTCCTAAAAATACGCAGACTTTCGAAAGCAAAGCGATTGACTTGGTCGCGATTCTAGAGAATGTGAATTAAAGCTTGGATGCCCTGTGCAATATCATTTATAGGCAAAATGTGTCGGTATTCGGTATGTATCGCGATTATTAACCCAATAAGTAAATGATTTGGGGAATACATTATTTGTGTCATGTCAAACTCTTTAATTGTTATGTTTTGACTGATTTCACATATTCGATGAACAATTATCAGCATTAAGATAATAATATTTACTGTTACATTATTCTACCAGTCCATTTTACAAGCAGTATGATGTAGGCCGCGCCAGATTATCATAAACGCACGACTTGCATTTTGTGAAAAAATAAATAAATAATAGAAGTAATTATAACTAACTTAACAAATCTCCTAGAAGTCTTGAATCATACGCCTGAAAGACACATTTGTCTCAAGGGGAGTTAAAAATAAAAATACACGTGGATTTGTAAACGATCATGTCTATGTCACAAATCACACAATTTAGACAATAGTTTTGCTCAGCCCTAATGCATAATTACACATAAATATTAACTTTATGGGTGCACCAGGCTGTAATGTGCTGAGCTGAAATAATTTATGACGGCCGGGACTACATCATAAAATTGCATTAGCGTACGGAAATAATTAAGCGTTGCATTGATTTAAAAGCTAGATGTCAAAGTGTAAAACACTTTCACAGCAGTTGAATTGACATTAATTTAAAAAATATATATATACATACATGTGCACAGACTCATCATGGTAAAATAAACCTACAGGTTGCATTGCAGGCATGTAGTTAATAATCTGGTAATCAAAGTTCACTTGTAAAAGTTTATTATTGTAGGAACTAAACTGCTGTGAAAGTTGCTGCCTTTTCTCCCGCAACAAAATGAGCAGTTTTATAGTGTTGAATTTCATTGAGCAAAAAATTGTGCTTTGCTAATAAAAAATGATTAGATCATAGGACGAAGCTCTGCTTTGACTTCTTCCTCGTCACTCAAGTCATCCCACTCATTGCCTCCAACTCCTTCGCGACTTTCCTGGCTTATTTTTTGGCTACTGATATTCACATCGTCCAACGAAATATCCACAAGATCAATATGATTGTTCAGAGACTCACTCTTCAAACCGGAAACTCGCCCTGGCAGAATGCCTTGAACATTTAAGTTGCTATTGAAGATGCTGCTGCCACAATGACTGAAGCTGCCTCCATGATGACCATGGGAATGTGAGTGGCTATGCTCTCCATGACTGGCGGAGTGGGAGTGACCATCGTGATCGTGGTGCTCGTCTTCATCATCCTTGCAGCATTGCAAGTCGTTACATTCATCATCAGAACAGCAAGGGAGGAAGCACTTGCGGCGTCGAATGGACTGCGGGGATTCAATTTCTCCGTCAGTCATCTGTGGGAACAAGATAGAATATTTTAAGGCGTCATTCTATTAATGTATTAATGTCATTTCGGTTTATCACGTTCTTTATTACCTGAAGAAACTCTGGTTGCATTGTCACATGAGAAATTCCCTTTTCGTGGAGAAAGTGAATGATATTATTCTGTATACTAAGGTAGCCCTGAGGTTTTTGGAGGACAACGTGCACTGATGCAATAATTCGAGCTGGTGTTAACTGCCAAACGTGAAACTCGTGAATGTCAAAAACTTCTGGAAAGTGGACTTTCAACTCCGCTTGCAAGCTGGCAACGTTTATATGGTCCGGGATAGTGAGAAGGAGAATATAGCCTGCTTCTTTGGCTAAGGTTTTGAATTGAAAAACAAGTAGGTAGTTGTTAAACAGTATAGGAATCACACAAATAATAGGAGACGTAACCAATATATTATGTACCGTATTTGTAGGACGTGAACCCGAGTACAAAAACTGTTGAAATTGTCAAGCATGGATCCACATAATCTGCTTCGGAGTCAGTCCAGTAGTATACAACAATAGCACAAATGACTACGAGAACACAGCCTGAAAGTACGATTGTTCAATTAATTAAAAAGTAATTAATTATGGTATATAAACTTTATGGTAGTCAAATAATTTACGCACCGAACACGTCTCTAAAAATCTCAAAGATTCCTTGTCGCTCCCTCATCACGTGGTCATAAGGGCCCCGGCGCATTGCTGCAGAGATGACCGAGTCATCCCCACGACCATCTTTGGTTGAACATAGAAAGCCACTTTGATGTAGAGTGTAACCTTTAATGAATATTCAATGAATTAAGTATATATACGAATGCCAAAAATGTTATTAGGTTGGGATGCTTTCAGACTACCTACCTCCTATAAGAAAGAAAATAACGGAATTTACAAAGAGACCAAGAATGCCCACTGCTCCGACGATTACAGGGTAGTGCATTTTTTCATGGTGAGATGCATGGGAAATTGTCTGTAATTAGAAATTACTTTGGCGTAAGGGAATAAGAGTTATTATTATGAGCGAGATTACAAGATGAACTTAAAATTTCATACCTGCAAGGACTCAACCACAACAGAGAAACCCAACGCTGCCAAAAAGCATAAATTAGCTACAGCACCACACACATCGATTCTCCTCCAGCCAAAAGTGTTTTTCAAATGGTTTCCTTGTTTGGATGCCTGCAATGCAAATCTACCACATTACCAATGTGCTTAGTTTTTGTAAAATAAACTTGACGAAAACTGCATCAAATTATTACCTTTGCTGTGACAATACAGGTGATCAGGGATAAAATGTTGTATAGCATATGATACGAATCAATCTGGAGAATCAGCGAATGAGCCACATGCGCAACTACTAGTTGTATTACAAAGAATACAAGGCTAAGGGCTAGTGCACAGTAAAATCTAATTATTGGAAACTGTCTCAAAATGTACTTGGACCTATTCCCAGCTCCTGCAGGCATCATTTTGGAAGGCTCGTAGTGACTCTTGTTGCAGTTAAATTGAAAAAAGTAGAGAGCTGAATTAACTGAAAGCTCCACAATATTGCTTCCTGTGTGACATTTGCGTTTTCGTAAGTTATACTTGTGTAATTATTGTTAGTCAGCCAATCTCCGTAAATTAGGGCGAATCTTGTATAGCTCACAATGCACTTAAATCATGGAGCTCGTAAAAACTTAAAACTTAGCTACTCGTGCTAGCTAGAATTAACACAATTTGTCAGCAATAACAAAATTAAACGTATTCGCATTGAGTCAGTTATCGCAAATCAGAGATAAATTATTAGGACAGCTGAATACATATTGTGTGGTAATATAAATTCATTGCCACTCTATTTGATGATCACCATTATATTACACTACTGACAAGTAGGAATTAGAATTGAGTATAAAAACACTGGCTGAATCTAATTTCCCAGTTTGGCAAGATTGATGGTGTCAAGAATATCGATAATTGACACTAGGCCCGAGGCAACTGAAAATTTCAAATAAAAATAATTGTTGCTTTCCAAAAAAAAACGGGGGTTAAAGAGATGTTCAGAGTATTAAATATGGCAAACCTCAATTGTGGTTATTTCCGAATCCGAATGGGAATGCAGCGAGCAAGTTAAGGTGACATCAGCTTCACATTGCTGCGACACATTTGTACCTTGTGTAAAAATATAATCGAAGTTTTGTCGAGGTGCGGCTTATCCAGCAAATACAGCAGAGCCAGAAGAAAAGTAAATAATGCACATGACAAAATGTATACTATATTAACGCGTATTTTAATAAGTTTACCAGAGCTGAATAATGATTAATGAGTATTTATCTGAAGACATGTGTGGGATACTGTATCTTCATATTCCTTTGTTCGAGTTATTACAACTGCGTTTTATCACAAATCATTTTACCACGTCGAAACGTATATTATTACACATGGAGAGCACGAATATATTGGTATCTCAGTTGTGAACTGCTGATAAGGATTATCCTGAATCCTGGTGGACTCAGACCTCTTGATAAACTTCTGGTTTTCAAGAGGCGTAATGCAGGTTGAGATTGACCTACTGGAAGAGCATTCCCCGCTGCTATTGTTGCAGTAAACCTTAAACTTCTTCTGTTTGAGCATTTTCCTCCTCGCAGCCAAAATAAAATGTTTTTGGTAAAAAGATTACAATAGATCTTATTGTTTTTCTTTAGCCCTGGCTGTCATATTGTTTCTATTGTGGCTGTAAACGGGGAACAGAATTGATATTACAAAGCTCGATGGTAAAATCATCGCAGGTTCACAACACGAGTATTCATCCAACTCCAACTTCCAACGAAGTAACATGTAGAGGATTTATATCATGTCGAATATTTTTGTTGGATTTTATTACACTAATGCTACGAACGAATGCATATTTATGACACGACAATGCCGCATGGCTTTGTAATGAACATATGTGCACCAGATCCCTGAACTGTTTGTGAGTCCAGCACAATTATAGATAGGTTGTATATAGGGACACCATGTATAAACGACTTTGGTAACGATTCACGATGCGTAGTTCAAATTGGAAATTACACTTCATTAAATCCATATACGCTTTATGAACTAGATTGTGTGTGGTTCAGTTGCTTAGATGGATTGATTCACAATTGGAGCAAATAACTGATGATTAAGGGTTGCTTTTTGAGGTTCCCAATTCCGAAATGTTGTCTGCACATATTTTTTATTATCACTTCACATTTACTAAATTACAATATACCGTGTGTTTACAAGTGTATATCTAGAATGGAAAAGGAAATCCATAATACGGTATCCTTCCTTTCCTTCATCATTTCACACATGATCTTGTTTTTTCTAGCACCTAACGCGAGTCACTTGGGTACATTTTATCTGAGGTATTAGGAGAAGAGAGCATATAAAATTTGCAGGGTAGAAAACCTGTAATACAGCTTTGCATGCGAAGAAGCCATAGCCATAGCCATAATAATAGCACGAGTTCAGTTCATGAATTTTTGAGAGGAATGGATTTATCTAGGTATAAATAGGTAATATATGTACACAAAATAAAAATGAAATTCTTTGCTCCTTCCTTCCATTACATTACATCTCTGCATGTTTTTGTTATTGAATGCGTTTTACAACTTGCATTTTACAACAACTTTATGTACATGTGTGTACGAAGTACGAGACTCAAACTCATAATCAGAAAATACAAATACCAAATGCTAATTTCCTGCCTCTAGATCATATTATTTTACGCTAGTTTTGCTGCTTACTTTACGGTTCACATTCACTCATATGCATCTACAGTGTGCTGAATTTATACCTCACAGCGTCAGCGTACAATGCAAAGTGGACAGTAAATAGCTAACTTTGTTGCGAAACTATTTTAACCACCATAATATATACATTCATATACCCTGCCCTACATCTACATTAAGGAGTAAAAGGGTGTGTGTGAATTTTGTTTGCCATGAGATGAAATCAGGAGCAGATCAGGTCATACATACAGGCCTAGTGCAGAGGAATTTTCTATTTGGCAATGACTATGATACGTGGGCTAACAGCGTTAATCATGTCCAACGTCAAACATGCAGTTTGCATTTGTCCTCAAAGTTTTGAAAGGGAAACTAATCAATTGTTGAAATATATAGCCACAAGTCACAAACCACAGTGGATTTTGTGTGTGTTGATATATGCTTTCAATAATGAATCAAGGAACTGCTCGCAATAGTAGCGCTACGTTGACAGTTAATGACATGTCGAGTAACGTTATGATTGAATGCGTTCCAAATGCCAATTTTTCATCCTTGCTGCTGTAGAGTGTCTGAAAACATTTATTATAAATGCAAATACTCGTAATTTAGAACTGAAATTGAGTTAACAAGTAGGCATGGTTTAGCTACTACATGTTAAATTACAAAATCTGACTACTTGCAACATACCAGTGGTAATTGAAGTTTAGGTTCTAAGATGCTTCAAAAGTTTATGGAGTTTCTCAGAATCTTTTAAAAAGTTTTCGAATATGTAAAGATTTCTATTCTATTTAGGGGGTAACCGCAGACGGTATTTTTAAATTCATTACAGGATATGTTTGTATATAGCTTAGCCGGCTTAGCTTATCGGGTTTTTAGCCGACACACACGTGCATATTTATTATATTGCGATTACTTTACAGAGATTCTTCACAAATGAATCTTAGACGATTAGCACAGTATTCTTCGTCCCAACCATACGTTCCATCGCCCCAATACCTATTGGTTCCAGTGAAAACACAGTTTCGCCGTGGATCCCTTGGACTACCAGCTTTGTGCCAATTTGTGTATACCATGTGGCGTTGTGTGGATGCCCACACGTAGTCCCCATTTCTGTCCAAATCATTTCCACTAGTCCATACCTGTAAACAAAAATAGATATGGGAATAAGTGTCCGAGTCAGAGCTTTGCACAAGGAATAAATGTCTATATAGTTGTTCTAATTTTTACCCTTTGCACATGCTCATCATTGAGGAAATTGACAATTTCAGAATCCTCCTCAAGATCTTCAATTGAGAGAAGCCTTAAATGATGGTCATAGCAATGCTGACGGGCAGAAAACCAGTCCGTCTCAATTCTACTTAAATAGTATGTCGTACGAAGAACTCGGCTTGTTTTTATTGGCCCCAATGGCTTCAAAACATCTAGCATATAATATGTATGGAAAATTGTATTGTTTTGCAGAGATAGTACTGAAACTGAAGGCATACACAAGAGCTTAAAACTTCGCTTTACCTGACTGAAAATCGTCTTCTACGTCGTTAACATCATCTTCTGGCTCTTTGTCGTCTTCCGCGCCGTTAATCCCAACAGAAATGAAGAGAAGTAGGCTTAGAACCACGCACAGGTTCCCAGTAACTTTTGTTCTGGACATCATGAGTAATGTGCAATAAAACGTGTGTATTAACAACCAGAATAAGAAGGGCTTTAGTGTTTGAACTATTTGGAATGACAGCAAATACTAATCGAAGATTTTATTACCTTGAGGCAAAATATAGCTTTGATTATTGTAATTATTATTTTCTCGTTCACACCCAACCACCCATTGACCTATCATCACCGTGAAATACAGAATAAAAAGGCATTATGAAACCTAATTAATTACCCGTCTGCATAATCATTTACATGAGATGCACATAATTTTGCACACAATATTCGACATACTTGTCACTTTCCACTTTCTCTGGAATATCGAAACACGGAAGTCTCACGCAATAAAGCATCCCTCATCTATTCATTTCTAGCGATACTCTTCTCCCTGCATGAATTGTAGTGTGTGTATGTGACATGTTCTTGTTCTGAAGTTTCAATCTTCCATATTATACTTAATAATCGTAGCCATTCCAGAAATGAATATTATGCATATTATGTATATTTATGTATTACTCTATCCCTTCTCCATCCCAGGCGCAGGCACATGAATTTAGGGTTGAATGCACTCAAGTTATCTGTCTCTGCCAGTCAACTAAATTCGCACAAAATGGGTTCTCTCTATCATTATTACACAATATGATGAAAAGAGTCACGAAGAGACAGACTCCCGACAGTCACGTCCATTGGCTCCCCCATTACTAATTTTATTGCTGTATTCTTTTCCAGTCAGGTCTGACTGCTAATTTTTTTATTGCTGCTGTACCGCCTGTACCTCCTTAATTGCTAATTTAATTACGTGCAACAAAAAGTAAGGAGACCCCTACGCTCGCTGGCATGGCGGGACCTTATTACGTAAAGCAGAATAAAGCTGGTTTCATACGCAATTATTGTTATGAAATGGAATGACATGGAGGATACTGTCAATCTAGTTTCGGTGTTGGGCATTAATACTGATATTGATAGATAACACAGTTTTTAGATAGTTTTTGTATCGAGATGTACATGCTTAAAATGGAGCGTCTTGAGCAGTTTGGCAAAAATTGGACCTACTACATCCACACCCGCCCCTCATTCTCATGCAAACTGATACAAAATCTCGCAAATTATACCACACGAACAACATATAATACATCCCTATGCAATGCACTTTACTGATCGTTATGTTATCGGTTATTTTGGACAGTTGGACACATATAACCTTTCTTATAAAAAATTTCCTTTCTATTCCTTCCATAAAAATTCCATCCCATAATAAAAGTAAAGTGCATTTTTCACATCTCATGAATGAAGTTCATGATGTTAGATTACCAACAACCAACGCCAATACATGAACTGAAAAGTGAACCCACGACCCACACCGTTGTGGTTTAGTTTTGGACATGGAATGTGCAGTGCACACTGTGTGCAATGCAATCTCACACTCACAAACTCACAACTACTTACATGCACATCGTGTGCAAAAAGATGTGCACTTGTGATACGGAGTAAAGGTATTCGTTTATCTCTCTTGGTTGATGCGAGACAGCATGTGAATCAGCGGGTAAACCAAGCCACGGCAGCCGTCTGGATCTCGTCTTCTTGTCCAGAAGGTAGGTCTTCTGTAAAATAATACATATTTCCATTAAATTCCCCACATCCTCAACATCACTCACATCAGCACAGCATCATCACATCACATCTAGTTTTCCCTACCATTTACCACCACACACAAAAAAGTTGCTGCTTTTTACCTAGCATTTTTTTTATTTTGACGTATGACGTTTGATTTAATAATTAGTCTGATTTCTCGTCTTCTGGCTGGACTGGACCTACCTGAATTTTAGTAGAGTGATGCAATATCTTGTTTTCTCGTGATTCCCGGAGGACTTGGTTCTTACAGTATTCGTCCACCAATTTATAATAATAATATTTTTGGACTAATTAACTCCCCAGTAGGTGCAACGCAGAGCATTAGATTTATAATACTTGATGATGGAGGAGTGCGAAAAGCTGATTAAATCCAAATTTCCGAACATAAATGAAGATATTTATTCATACGTTGAAAGTAAGGGATAGTGATGCAATATCTTGTTTTCTCGTGATTCCCCCGGAGGACTTGGTTCTTACAGTAGTACTCGTCCAATTTATAATAATAATATTTTTGGACTAATTAACTCCCCAGTAGGTGCAACGCGGAGCATTAGATTTATAATACTTGATGATGGAGGAGTGCGAAAAGCTGATTAAATCCAAATTTCCGAACATAAATGAGGATATTTATTCATACGTTGAAAGTAAGGGAGTTGTTGATTAGCTAATTAGTAATGCATTACTTACTTACTGTTCGGTGTGAAATACACAGAATCCACTGTTTTTTTTACCACGTTTATGGGGGATTTCCCTTTTGAATTCTAGGTGTGCTAACTGTGAGCAAAGATGAGTTTGAGCGACCGGAGGATATATTCGACGCCTTGGGGGAGATGCTGACAGAAATAGCGTCGGATGGAACATCGGAGGGGGATATCAGGTAAGGTGTAGGCGTGTAGGGAGGGGTAGCACACAAAGTGGAAATAAGTGTCGCTAATAATAATATTGTGGGGGCGTGTGGGGAGGTTTGACCGTCATTGCTAAATGCTATCTTAAATTTTCAGGACTACATGTAACGAAATTTATGAGTTACTTGAACTTGGAACTTCGAGTCGCAAAAATGGAATCAGACAATTGGATGCTCCGGTGCAGATGTCAGCCATGAATTTTGGCGTTACGACGGAGGACGTGACGAATATGGCTTCTATATGGATGAACGGAGCAAGAGATGATCGCTTACGAACGGTAGACCAAAAGAAACTGGAGAAAGCAGAGGCAAAGCTGCAGCAGAAACTGGATAAGCGAAACGCAGAAGTAACCAAGCCATCATCCACTGTTGGGCAAGACTGTCAAGCTAGCGCTGCACAAGTGATATCAAAGAAAAGCAGCAAAATGGAGAGTAAGGCAGGGGGACGTATCCAGGATATCAGAATTGAGAATTTTGACGTAGCATATGGTGAAAAGTGAGTAAAATTGAAAATATTGTCAATAATGACAAACTCGATTTTGTCTGGATTTTGAGATGGATAAACTATCCTGATTTGCAGAGTCCTCATCAAAGGCGCAGACATCTCGCTAGTGTACGGAAGGAGATATGGTAAATGATCTTATTCTTTTGGGTTATCAGTATCACTACTACAACTAAAATCACTAATTACTGAATACTTTGATTGAATTCATTAGGTTTGGTTGGAAGAAACGGTCTTGGAAAAACAACTTTATTAAAAATGATTGCAACGTAAGTGTCGGCACAGTATTTCCACATGAACATTTAGTGGTATTTCACAGTAGTTTTAAAAAATTACTATTGGGATTGCTGAATTTTCTTTCGTCAGAAGAGTGAATTAATAGAGTACTGATTTCCTAGACAAAACGAAGGATTAATGTATGCGCCACAATATAGTCCCGAGTACCTGCTATGATATTCCGGGGTGCGAGTGACGCAAAATCAATTTCGTTCAGAACCATTGGCCTAAATTATTTCATATTTAGGTTACACTGACAGTAACGACACATATATGCTATTTGTCATGCATTGAATTATCCTAAAGTAAAGGGTATTGTTTAAATATTTAGTTAAAATCCTCAGAGTAATTACAGTATGGGTATGGGTAGAGAACATTGGTTTTGGAAATTCCTATTCTACGAGTATGTTTATATGCATTTGATCAAGGCGACTAAGTTAACGATCTACCTATTCTGGTTGGCTTCAATTTCAATTGACATTTGGGTTAATTAATGGCACCAACAGGAAACAGTTGAGAATTCCCCCCGGCGTATCGGTTCTCCACGTGGAGCAGGAAGTGACAGGAGATGAGACGCTAGCAATAGATTCAGTTCTGGAAGCTGATACCGTCCGGACGGAGCTATTAAAACGGGAGAAGGAATTATTAGCACAGAATTCAGCAGAAGCAGCCAACGAGTTATCTGAAGTATATGCAGAATTATCTGCAATAGAAGCTGATAAAGCTCCAGCTATTGCAAGTGTAATTCTGGCAGGTTTGGGTTTCAGTGCGGAAGGTCAAAGAAATGCTACTAAAACATTTAGCGGTATGCTTAGTGCACAATTTAAATTTTTTTTTAAATATTATGCCTTTTAGAATTTACATTAGATGAGTAGGTTTTGAAAATCATTCTTTGTATCCTGGGCAGGTGGTTGGAGAATGAGACTTGCGCTGGCGCGTGCTCTGTTTGCTAAGCCTGACTTGTTGTTACTTGATGAACCGGTATGAATTTTTACTAGTAAAAGATAGATATGAATATCGCGATCGCGAGCATATTCAACTTGACGATTATTGATACTTTTTTTTCAAATTCAGACAAACATGTTGGACCTTAAAGCAATCATCTGGCTAGAAAACTATTTACAAACGTGGCCTTCAACAATCCTTGTAGTGTCTCACGATCGACATTTCTTAGATGAAGTATCAACAGACATACTTCATCTCCAGTCTCAGGTTATTGACCACTACAAAGGAAATTATGAAAATTTCTTCAAAACTAGGGCGGAGAGGTTGAAGAACCAACAGCGGGAGTATGAAGCTCAATTGCAGCTTAGACAACACGCTCAAGACTTTATTGACAAGTTTCGTTATAACGCTAATCGTGCTGCTTTAGTCCAGAGCAGAATAAAAATGTTAGAAAGGTTACCCGAACTTGTACCTATAGAAAAAGAAATTGAAGTAATAATGAAATTCCCTGAAGTGGCGAAGCTTAGCCCCCCAGTTTTACAGCTGGATGAAGTAGTTTTCGGATATTCAAAAGACACAATTGTGCTTAATAAAATTGATTTAAGTGCCAATGATGACTCTAGAATTTGTGTGGTTGGTGAAAACGGAGCTGGTAAATCAACGCTGTTAAAGTTGATACTGGGAGAGCTAAAACCTCTTAGTGGATTTGTCCATACGCACCGCGGTATAAAATTCGGGTATTTTAGTCAGCATCACGTAGATCAACTATCCATGGACGTTAACTCTGTAGAGCTCCTACAACAAAGATTTCCTGGTCAAACAGTGGAAGAGTATAGGCGACATTTAGGGAGATTCGGTGTTAGTGGTGATCTAGCTTTGCAAGGTATTGCTAGTTTATCTGGAGGTCAGAAGTCTAGAGTTGCATTCACCGTTATGTGCTACTCAAAACCAAATTTTTTGGTGCTTGACGAACCTACCATATCACTTGGGTAAGTTTGGATAACGATTAAGTATGTTTCTGTCAGAACTTCTGATAAAACGAAATTATGATTACAGTACAATTACGTTTACGATTAGAAGTTTAAATATTATTATATTATTTTATGTATATCAGATATTCAAACTATTGAGGCTCTATCTATCGCTATCAACGAATACAACGTAAGCAATTATTAATTATACACCTATGTTGTCGATGTGCTTGTTTTGATTATGACACGTGTATAAATGACTTATTTTTGTTATCAAATTGAGGCTCTGTCTATCGCTATCAACGAATACAACGTAAGCAATTATTAATTATACACCTATGTTGTCGATGTGCTTGTTTTGATTATGACACGTGTATAAATGACTTATTTTTGTTATCAAACAAACAGGGTGGAGTGATATTGGTTTCGCACGATGAAAGGCTAATTAGGAACGTTTGCAAGGAACTTTGGATTTGTGGAGGAGGCAAAGTAAACCGTATTGATGGTGGTTTTGATGAGTATCGAAAGGTGGTAGAAAGTGAATTAGAGTGTGTTATTTATAAATAAATTAAATAATTTATTGTCCATACTTTTATAATTACAACTAACGTAACGAAATCATGTTGCAACCGTACTCTTGTAAACAAAACAAAACTTTTGACCAAATAATATAAATCACTGATGGTATGGGATTACACAGTAAATCGGAACAACTCTATCCACAAGCATTAGTTTGTAAGAAATGTGCAGCAGCATGCAGCACTCAATACACATAACTTGTGAGTGGCTCTTCCTTTCATATTAACCTTAAGTACCTTTTACCCTTTGCACAACATCCCAATTTTAAAGTGGATGAGCTACTATACTCGGTCTATCTATTTTGGGTCGATTTTTGTAAAGCATCAGGTACTAGCATACCGTTAGGTAGGTAATGTATTGTGTTCTGTGTGGCATTCACAGTGGAGACATATTTCCTATCTTACCGTATCATAACAGTGCAAAACGTAACATGCCATGCCCCTGCCACAAGAAGACGTATGCAGAATAGCACAGTGGACAAATTAGTTTTAAAGTCACTCATATTCAAGAGATCGTAGTCGGGTCATAAATTCATTGAAATGGATCCCCGTATTTGTTTGCAAGTGACTTTTGTAGTCACATTAGTGGTCCCTGGGATTGCTGATAACTTCCATATTAATCGTTACTTTTTACCAGTAGACAATATATTTGATTACATGAAAGAGACATATTTTGTAGGTGTAAATACTACTACCTCATCAACCGAACAGCATTGGATATATCAACCGTTGGATCATTTCAATCCACTGGAAACTTGGAGATTTTGGCAGGTTGTTGAATCAGATTACATTCAAGATATAAAAAAAATGTGAACAATTTCAATTCTTCAGAATATGGCACTGATTTTGTATTTTGTGTTGTTTTTTTTGCTAGAATAGAAATATTTTTTTCGGACATCATCAGAAAGTGGAGGTCCAATATGCCTATTTATTGGTGGGGATACAGGAATCCACACTTGGTGGCTACGACATGTCTTTCTTTCCAGAAGATGCATGGATATGAAAGGACACTTGTTCGTTTTGGAGCACAGATATTATGGTGACAGCATTCCTATGTGAGTACAGGTTTTTTGGGATAACATACGATCAAAACAGTTAATATGTCAATGTACAGAATTCAGAATTTATTTAAACTCTGTCAATTTAATCGGAGGCCATTAAATAGGGAAAACTTATCAATTACCAATCTCAAATACCTGACCGTGTCTCAAGCTTTGGAAGATGTGGCCTACTTTATAACATACGTTCGGAATCTGTTTAAACTCGAGGTTAACTATTTTCAGATATAATTTCCACATGCATTACATATAAAAGTCCAGCCTGAAACTTTTAAAATCTCCTTTCTTGATATACATATATGTGTAGAAAAATAAGTTATTTGTATTCGGGGCTGGTTATGGAGGTACTCTTGCAGCCCTCTTTCGTCGTACATATCCTCATTTGGCAGATGCGGCAGTGGCAATGTCTGCACCAATGAAGAGAGAATATCATAACAAAGGTATATATACTGTTGTTAGCTTTTACAATTAACACGAAATTACTAATGGAAAGTTATTTTTTCTAGAATATCTTCTGAGTGTGGGAAAAAAGTTAAAAAAGACGCATCCAATGTGCTTCCTTCAAATCGAACAAGGACTAAAGCATGCTTCCCGATTACTGGATAATCATATTTGTACGCGAAAGGAAATCCCTTTATGTAGTAAAATAAGGGATAATTTAGGGTATTTATATTATGTATATATTATGCTTGTTAATTATATGGGTAAATCAAGGATTAGCAAAATACTTGCATATTACAGGACACAAATAGTATTAATTAGTGATTTGTATTCCTATTTCAGGGTGTGCTCACCAATGAAAGGCATGAAAAAGTTAGAGCGCAGTATTTACTTCAGCACTCTAATAAAAGACTTCGCATTTTTAGCCGAATACGATGGTGTTCTACCGGTAACACTGAAGAGCGTTTGCGATGTTTTATCTCATCCCAATATTTCTGATTGGTCAGCTCTAAACAAACTACTCGCCGCAGATATGATAATTTCGCAGGAACTATTCAATTCCAGGCTAAGGTTAAACGGAGAGTGCCTGCATATCAGGAAACAAGACGTCTGTACTTATTTCAGAAATGTGAGTATCGACAACGAAGTTGTCTACGCAGGGAAAAGGCAACGGCTATGGCAGGCTTGTACAGAATTAGGGTCATTTCGAACGTCCAGTGCGGAAAGCCGGCAACATCCGTTCGGGGGTGTGGATATGGTGCCATTTGCCTTCTTTCAGGACCTATGCGTGTGTACCTTTGGACAAGGGTAGGCTTTTAATGTAATACTACACGTTTTTATAGAGATAAGATTGTCTTCAATAGAGAAACTCGTCACATCATAAAGTACAAATACCCGTATAGATTTAAGGATTCGTATACAAAGTCGAGGTTGATGGCATACAACAACAGATTTGGATCTGCTTCGCCGCTTTTGGGTTCCAGGATTATTTACACAATTGGGGAAGATGACCCTGGTTTACAGAGAGAGTTGAAATTGATGGAAAAGTTAGGACCGAAGGCTAGAAACAACGAAAATGTGATGTTGAAGGTGAAAGGTAACGAAGTATGCCTGCGTTGTGTAATCTAATTCCAGTCTCTACTCTCTCTATCTGGATTATTGATCATCGTTCTTTACTAAACCTTTTCTCCAGGTTCTACTCATTGCAACGAGGTTTTCACTTTACTGGCAAGAAAACATGTGTCCAAGTCGAAGGGACATACTGTAGCTGTGGTTCAGGAAGGTATTGTTGAGCAGTTAGTAGAATGGCTAGGATTACACGATATTGTATTACAAAAATGGCAGCAGCAGTAAATTAAAGTGTTGGATATTGAAGAATTAGCGTTTTAAAAATGTTTCGATTAAAACCAATACTTTTGTAATTACACACCTTTCACTTGAACATTTTGACGAGATATCCTTATGTCCAACAATTTCGTGTTAAATTGTCGGTATTGTTGCTCCCACAATGTAAGTGGCTTGACCGCCTCGTATTCCACCGCTGTAAACATATGGAGTCTACTCGTAATTAATGTCATATTAAAACATTAAAAGACTTGACATGCTGCCTCTCTCCATCCATACCTTACATGGTTTTTCACACAAGGGCATAATTCTCATTATTATCCTCTCACACCGAATGTTGGATTATTGGTGGTAGTACATACATAGTTGTAGTTGGTAAAAATGCATAAACACCAGTAGCTCTTTCATTATGCATGTGCGTGGGAGATCTCAACAAGCACACCAATCAAGAATCCTACGTATACTCCATACTCCGCCGCAGCTTACACCAACAAAGAGAGAGAGTAAGTTGTACTTTACCTATGCTTATGCTCGGATATGATATGACTTGAGCTAAGTTCGAGTTGAGTACACGAAAAGCAGACCATCACAGACTAACCGGCTCAGTTGTGCTAGTATTGTGCTTCCGATAAAAGCCAAGTGCGTAACTAGATTTCATCTGTAGAATGGGGGAATGTGAGACTTGTGTAATATTTCTTTAAAAAATCTTCAAGAAATCGCTCTGCTCAGCTTTAAATAGAAAGTAATCCGATCTGGAGGAAGTCACCTTGAAGATTGTCATTTCAAGGAATCTTTCACATCTCATTGAAGTGGTCCGAGGTCAAAAAGACCAAGACCAAGTGGAAAAATCGGTCGTTTTGGACATTGTAAATAAATTAGTTTCTTCAAAGGAGAGCAAACCGACTTTGAATTGGAACTGACTTAAAACCCAGTTGATACTGGTGGATATTTAACCTTGATAATAAGGATTAATAAGGATATCCAGCCGAACCTTGTTAGATACCTATGACTCCACAAATACCCAGAAATGTTGATTTTCGGATATGAATAAGCACTGGGGAAAAATATTTCTCTCTTGTCGGGTGTCATATTGCCGTCGCCATCATCGTTTTACATTCATAATTTAGATTTCTCTTATGTATTTACTATATCCCATCGAGCCCAAACAACTCTTCCTGTGTGTCGGCATGAATAATGCAATAAACTAATCTCTGGATAGTGGTGATAAGACGTCAAGACGAAATCTGTTTTCTCACTGGAAAAAGGAAGCGTGTAAACTTCCGTCTGTGAATTTTAAGCTAATTTGCAGCATCACCACGAAGTATATTTTATGGTTTTGTGCAGGTGAAATAGAGTTTTTCCAGTAAAATGTTAATCTGACTTTTGAGGAAAAAAATTGATTAAATATCTTGACTGGTTTCTTTGATTTCATTAATTTGTATTTAGTCCATAACCTTCGTCGTAGTGTCACGTTTCACAAAAATAGTTTCTGCAGGTCGAGGATTTCTTCACCTGGAAAGAAATTAGTTTTCTTTTTATTCAACTTTTTCATTTTATGTCAACTTTATTTTCTTTCTTCCTGACACGTTTAAATTATTCCACGGATGTTTAAAATGAAATGCTGTATATGGAAAAAAGTGAACATATAAAGATAATATTATAAAAAGTTAAGTGTTGAGATTCGGACGTGGAATTTTTGGCTGGATGGAATAGAAACTTCTATTGTCAATTCAGGTATGGTGAAGAAATAAACATATTTTGATGTTTTATAGCATCTTATATTGAAAGTTAACGTAAACCTCAATGACTTTTGTGTGTAATGCTTTTGGCATTTGCATACAGAACTAATAACGTGTAATATATTACATTTACTACGCAAATAGACTGCTATTATTGTACGTGTCACATTGTGAGCAGGACTGCTCTATGCAATATGTGGAAGCGAATATGTTAGAAATGATTAGAGACAATCCGTGAAGGTAAAATTGTTATCCAAGTCCATTCCCCGCAAATTCATTTAGACGAGTAACTCTACTCTTGTCATCATTACTATTAATTGGTTGAGACGTGAGCCACAGAAAGTTTGACGCGAAAGAAACGCGTATATATGGGATGAACTAAAGAATTGGTCTCACCTCACTTTTAAATATACCAATAGGCAAATGAGAAAGTTTGGATGTTCAGTAACGAACGTCTGCGAATTATGAAGAATGAATGTAGTGTGGAGGAATGTCGACACAAACAGGAGAAAATCTCTGCTCTACATTTCCCTCTGAATTCGGTTTTGGTACAGTCTTGGATTTCGTTTTTCACTCCTACTCATCCAGGTTGTAGGTTATACTTTACTCGGGATATTCCTTGAAAATCTCCGCTTTCCTCTATATAACATTCAATACCAAACGATTGCAAACTTGTCTACAGGCAATATATACATACCTATGCATACATATATTTACGTTATGTTACGTGTTTGTGCCAGTATTATATTCGATGTACAGAGCAAAAACATTTTTTAAACCCACCCAACTTACGTAGTGTTTTAGTGTCATCTAGTTTGAAACTCAAAGTTTGTCTATCATACCATCACACATTATTAGTATTAGGTACATTTATTCTTAATACAGCGTGTGGTGATGATCATGTCTTGTCTTCATGTTAGTACATAGACTCTCTGTAGACGTACCACTTCCTTTGCGAAAAGATCAAATGAAAGGAAAAGTAAGCTTTCGTTCGTTGGTTGGACATAGCTTTTGGACTTGATCCTGCCGAAAAAACCCTTTTATTTTTAGATGTGTCGTGTCGTCGTCCTTATTGCCAAAATGCTCACACAAGCAAGTTTCAATGTGGTACAGTAGGGATGTGGAGTAATGCAATATACCCCGAGTAATTCGCAATTTTTTTCGGAACACTTACAAACAACACATGTGCTCTGATTTCCATGAGTTTTTGCTATTACTCCAATATGAACATTATAATCTTGTGTAGCTTTCGTTCCTATACTTTTCCACATGCGGAGAATCCGGAGGAGTTAAAAAAGCAAATAACATTTTTTCGCAATTTTTTTTAACATTGCCTATATGGTATTATCATCATTACACTTTTCCCAGAGAGGAAAAAGTGCATTTTCTCTCTTGAACACATGCACCAATCCTAACATTAACACATATACCACAGTACCACACCACTACCACATCGCTCGCACACGTATACTGTATGTTATTCTTATTCATTCCTTTTCACCTATCGTAAACCAAAATAAACAGAACAGAGTATAATATCGGAAGAAAAAGATGTAATAAAAAGGGCATAAAAATTATTATTGCATTTATTTTCCTCTAAACAATCTTTCGTTCCTACGCTGTAGTCTCAACCCTGCATGAAGCAAAAAATGTAAGATAAGGCGAAGGAAAGTTGTAAATCCCCATTAAGAGGCAGCTACTACTTCATAATATCAGGGCACAGCTGCCAGCCACTGTAGTTGCTTTCCAGCCTTCCACTATTACGTTTTTCAATATCCTGACTAATCTGACCTGAAAAGAATTGGGGTCATTTCATATAATCATCATTACCAGCGTCGCTCCAAAATTTCAAGTTGCTTATCTCCAAATGTGCTAGCTCCACAATCCGAAACATTCCATGCTGTAATGCTGCATCAGAGATAATATTAGTTTTAATGGATGAGCAATATCCATTCTGTCGTCGACCCGGCACGGCACTCATTGCGGGTTACATAATCCGACTGACTCAGGAGTGAATATACATGTTAGTATTAGGTATACCGCATCAAGTTACGTATGACTTAAAACCGGAATCATCCACTCGCCTGCTAATTATTTTTCTCTTGTGAACATAATTTCTTGTGGTTTATCCTGTTGATGAGTTTCTACTTCCACCTTTTTCCTATCATCAATTTGTCGTCTTAAACTCATGGTGAAGGATCATCACTAGAAAAACGGATATAAAACGAGAATAAAAACTAGTAGCCATTATTCCCAACAGTCTTTCTAGCTATTGATGCGTAAAACCTGTCAAGTGTACCTGCCAGTAGCCCGGCCTGTGGTTTACTATAGGCAAAAAAATATCGTGTAGTTTTGTTTATCACGCACACAAAACAAAACTTCTTATCGTAAGTGTTTTTTTTCATTGAATCATATCATTTGAAAGAAAAAAAAGTTGTAGATTGAAGACATCACATCGCCACGGCACATCCATACACTTCTTTTTTCTGGATAAAGTACATCACTCACGTACTACATGAACTTTAGTTACCCTACGAAGAAAATGGCAAAAGCTAATATGACGACGATGTAAACGCTGAGCAAGCAGAAGATGGTGAACTTGCTTGCTCGTGTAATCGTTGTAATCCACATTCCACCAAGTTATTCTTCTTTCAAAATCTTGCATTCCTAGTTTTTGCTTAATATTATTTTTTCTTGTGAAAGTAAGTGGAAAGACGGGGATTATAAATTCGCTGGATGGAGAGATGGATCAATGGATGAATTCATTATGTGATTATACCATTTTGCAATCGAACCAGGCCGATATATACCTATATGTATTATATGCATATTACGTGTACAATCCGTCTCGTTCCAGTCAGAACACAACCAAGAAGGGACAGACAACTTAATGAGATGAATTAGCTTAGAGCATCGCATCTTGATCTTGATGGAAACATCCGTTTCAAGTATAATCAGTGGAGTATTAACCCAAAACCCCGGGGAGGGGATGAGTTTCTAGTTTTTGTTCAGTAAATGCATAAAAGTTTTCAGTTTAAAGTTTAGAGAATTGCATAAAACTAAATCTAATCAAAACTGGAAGTAATATTAAACATGAGCGTAAACGTAAGCGTAAAAGCCCCAATCCGAAAGAATACCACCCAAGAATGTAAACTTTTATTGACGTTTATGCAAGAGTCATCCAGCGGTTAGTGGAATATTATGGATTGAACCACTCTGTACTTACCCAAACTGTATATCCATCTGATAAGAAATGCTAATGAAATTGTTATTACAATTACAATTTCCTACTTTGCTGAAACTCCATGAAAAAACACTTGAAAAACTTATAATCAGGATTTGCATTATTGAAATTGTTTCCTGATTAGGTTTTTAGGGTAGTTGATTGCAGTTTGCTTTTTTATTGCTCAGGTGGTCAGAGATAGAACGGGAATTTCTATAAAAATAGCTTTTCGGGAGAACCAGTAGGTTGAATATAGTGAATTTTTAATTACACTCAATGTAAGCCTTATGTCTTGTGCCTCCTTCCCATGATTGTTTGCTACCTTGTTTCCCGACTCTGATATAAGCCAAGCTTATTATATGTCTGGCTTTTTGTTATTACAATTACAATTTTCTACTTTGCTGAAACTCCATGAAAAAACACTTGAAAAACTTATAATCAGGATTTACATTATTGAAATTGTTTCCTGGTTAGGTTTTTAGGGTAGTTGATTGCAGTTTGCTTTTTTTCAGGTGGTCAGAGATAGAACGAGAATTTCTATAAAAATAGCTTTTCGGGAGAACCAGTAGGTTGAATATAGTGAATTTTTAATTACACCCAATGTGAGCCTTATGTCTTGTGCCTCCTTCCCATGATTGTTTGCTACCTTGTTTCCCGACTCTGATATAAAGCCAAGCTTATTATATGTCTGGCTTTTTGTGAGATATGTCTTGTTTGTGACTGACAATATCTGCCGAGCAACTTGCAAACAAAAATACGATGATTGTATTTGCCCTTCCGCTCGGTTCTTATTTTTATAGGGGGTTTGGAATTTCTCCGCTAAGCTATATATGCATTACATGCCCACCGAACCCGATCATGGAAAAACAGCATATCGTTAAATAAAAAAGAGGATAAGTATACATATCGATTTCATAATGTGAATCGTATAGCCTTTTACACGTTCCGTTCCAGGAAGACCCCACGTGTGCAAAAATGTAAAACACTAAAGGTTCAAGTTGTATGTGTGCTGTGGTGTATCGAGTGTTTTCCACAAATTAGTATTTTTTCCGAACATTTACACGAATGTTCCCCAAGTGCCAATGAAAAGTGAGAAGGTACCTGCCGTTTTCTTTCTGTACTAGCCATGCAGCTATTAACCCATACAAATCCATTCCTGATGATTAGGTTGTCAGTGCGCATTGTTTCATCGTGATGGAGGAAGAAGGTTTGTATGCTGGTCGGTCAGGATAATTTGATCTGAGCAAAAACATTTTTGGAAGCAAATATGAATTGTAAATGAGAGGACAAAGTTGTACTCGCCTCCAGGAAGGTCCTAAACGTATGTTTTGTTGTATGATCCATCAACAGTTTAAAATTTGCTGATTAGCCTTCTAACAACATTTTTATGCATAATACATGAAGGATTTATGTACGATCTTTGTATGTAACAGGGAGACTAGCAGCAGGTGGGCAGGATATTAAATCCTTGTTTTCATTCAGTATTAAACGCAGATTTCCTGCCGTGTTAGCTTTCTTTTGTGATCAAATAAAAAATTCAGCGGGGAATGTATATATGTGCGTTCGAGGTCTACAGCATATTACATGGTTTGAATTTTGGGCCCATTAGTCAATCGCTTATTTATTGCGGTCACAGACGCAGACGTTTTACGTAATGGTCTGGTAAACAATCACGCAGTTCTGTCCATAATTGTTATTGTTATACATTTCTTGCACGTTTATCATTTGGTTCAACTTCAATGTGCACTACTATATAACCTTGTCCATCTACAATTACCACTATAATCGCCACCATCAACCCCATCAATGGCTACTTTGCACAGGCCAACAGCTAATTAAATTCCTTTTGGTTTTCCAACCTCCTAACGCATCTTGTGGGTTTGGCGTAACCATACTCCGTAATTTGATCAACGTTAGCCAAAAGGCGTCAATCTGATACCTTGCTCTTGTAAAACCTTCAATTCAGTTTGATGCGATTTGCTGATGATAATATTGAAAACTTGTTTCTTTTGTCAAGTGGATGTGGACGTGGTAAATTGCCTTCTGTCATTATCTTATACCCGTATATACCCAGTCCAGCAGGTTGAGCATGATCTATGCAGTAGTCTCTTCATATTTTATTGTATTGTATCATTGTCTTTCAAAAGGGTATATTCCAATTCCAAGGTATAACAATTGAGCATGGGTGTACACACTTGCTTCGTCTCCGGTAATGTATCATGAAAATTTTGCTTCCATTTTCAGAAAAATAATATCTTGCTATTCAAATCGGACATCGTGTACGACGTGTATGTAGTATGTAGCTACATACTCATTTACGTGCGTATGCTCAATATTCTTAATATTTCTACAGAAGTTGGGCACATGAACTAGTTTTGGATTACTGAAACTGAGTACTAAAGCCAGAGCTTACATGAGGGAACTTTCCGCTTCAGCAATTTTCCAGCAAGGGTTATTCAAAAAGAATGAAAAGCTAGCCAACAAAAACTAACGAATATGGGAAAAAAGTTGTTCTGGTTTGCCTCAAGGGAGCAGGTGGATTTCATATATTACGTATATTACAGTTTTCTCTTTACGTAATGTGAATCAAAGTTTGTGACTGACCAAATTAATTGCAAGCGCCTCTTTGTTCTCCCCCTTCCAACACAATTATTGCTGGAACACTTACATTAAACTACGATAATGTATGGAATATAAAAAGGAAAAAATGTGTGATAATAGTAATTCACAGGGTTAAACATCTTTTCATGGGTTGAACGTGGTCATTTAGTGAAACACAAAATAGGCTTGTGTTATCCAGGCACAGCCTCTGTATATTTCCGACTGTACTCGAGTTTTATTCTCAACAAGGAGGTAGGTGACAGCAAAACAGGAATTCTGCACTGTCTTCTTTGGGATAATAAGACAAGTTGTGAAGGATGTTCCACATTTTTTATTTTTCTCTCATTCCATCTATACCCACTCGCCTGCCAACAAGTTTGCTTTTTACGAGAGCAGCACAAGCGAGAGTAGGGTATCCGACCCGAACTGAATTATGGACTGACTGCACTACTTGTTTATAAATGGGATGCATCATCCTTGTCAAGTGGATGCATTAAGGAGATTTTTAAAAATGTGCACACGCATATACCTATGAAGAATACTCTAGCTACACGTTCTCATTGAGCCAGCTATTTGTCATAAGATGACTTCATCGGCTACCCGGTCATTTTACTTTTTAGGGGGGCAAGATCCCGAAGCGTGCTCGAATGGTAGTCAATTAGCGGAGACTTGTGTGAAAGGGAGCGAGGGGATCCTATCTTTATAATTATTGAACCGGTTTGGCAAAGGAGATGTCGTTTGTCATGTGTGAGATCACTAGATCGGTATATATTTTTATCGTAAACCCTTATACGATATACTTGTCATTTCCAATAAAACAAGGGAGTTATATGGAGATATTGATAAGAAAAACACTAACAATATAAAAAATGAATGTGTCCAGATTCGCTAGTTACGACATTGCAGAATTTGAAAGGTTCGATATCTATATCTTACAGATTGTATTTCAACCTTTTGTCTCCGAAATAGTGTACATAAACTATACCCGTGTCATTTTTATCGGTAGTAAAACCCCCTGTTCCATCAAGTTATTAGTTATTGCGCAACGTCTTCGTCGACGGAACATTTTGTCTTTGCTTATCATAATACTTTTAGATGTTATATTTTCTTATGTAGCTTCTAGCTTTTTATACGTTGAGGAATTCGTTGGTTTTGAAATTATACCAATTTTAACTTTCAAGAAAGTAGGTGAAGTGCTCTAGCACTCGTATTGTTCGATATATATGCAACTGTCACTGCCACAAGTATATACCTTCGTAGTATAATCCTCGAACCTTATACGTTGAAACAAAAGAAATATCCCGACATACATAATGAAAGTGTCAGATAATATAGACACTTCATAGTGAAAAAGTCAAAAAGTTCCTCCTCAAGTGTGATATTTTCGTTTAGCCTTTTTTCTCACTGAAAATACAACTTTCCGCAGAGGAGCCAGGTTAGAATAGCAGTTTGCTCTTTTCTTTCCCCTTTTTGTTCAGATGGCACCGCACCGTCCGTACCACCAAGAGCACAGATGCAGCTTTAAGGGGAAGGGAACGTGCCACGACTTGCTAATCAAAGCGTAACATGTGTTGGCCAATGGATATTATCTCTGAGTATATGTGTTTATATACGTGTCTTCTCAACTGTACAGTATTATTATAACAGCACAAAGACGAAAAAAGAAGCAGGATCATCTTCTTTTCTGCTCTCATCTTTGATACGAACTTGATTTTTTTACAACTTCACAATCGAGCAAGCATAGCACCAAATCCATTTCATGGGCAGATTGAGATCTCTTAAAAAATATGTTGATGCCATTGAATATCCTCTGCTCTGCCTTCAGGAGCAGCAGTGCAATTTCCTCAGATTTTTCATACATAATACTTTATCCACTCCGGTGTATATATAGACAGTGAATTATAGTTTAGAATGGTGGTGCTGCGTGCAAACGTCCATGCTTCTCTGACTTTGTATACGCGTTTGACCCCTATCATCTTCCAACTTACATACCCTTACGTACACTATTTATGATGGCTAACTTGTATTCAATGCGGGCTCTGGGTTTAAAAATACAGAGAGAAACCATGCCAAACGAAGATTGTTACAGTAGAAGGGCACTTCTGTGCACCATGCTCTGTGCTTTTCTTTTTTCAAAAGTGCAATAAATACACGCATACACTCGAGCAAAGTGGTCAAAATAAAATATAAAAGAGATTGCGTTTAGGAGATTTTGAAAAGTATGCATGTGAATAATGCACAGGTAGAATTTCACAAAAATAACCTTTTGTAATAACCTTTTGTTTGTTTTATCCCTACTTTCCACTGACAAAACAAGGGAATCTGTAAATACTAGATTTATAAAGTCTCAGTCAGAGAAGCACTGAATCTGTTTAAGCGTTTTGCAAAATGTTATCATAATAACGAATAAACTTTCTATATGATACATATTCTTTAAAATGGACGTCACGGAACGATAAAAATACGGTTATATGAATTGTAATCACAGCATAAATCACGCCCATGACACATCGCACACCACTCGTCACAGTCCAGTTTTACTGGTGAAGTAGTCATATGCAAGCAAAGCTGTGCATTATAAGGTCACATAATATACCTTTTCTACTCAAAAATTGTGATGACTCAAAATGATATGATCAGTTTTCTTCTATAGCCCACCATGCTATTTTTAGCAGGTCATCAGCAAGAGCCAAACTTACCACCCCATTTCAGATAGCATTATGATTACGATGGAAAACGTTGACACTTGACACATAATAAATACGCAATATTTTGCGGAGCATTTCATCCTACCGAACTAGCACAAGCGCTCTCTCTATTGTTGGTCTCTCATTTTTCTGAAGTTTTTTTTGAAATACATGAAACAATGTAGGCAGATTACAGGCAAACGGGCTGTCCGCTACAGTTTGTGTTGTCCATTCAAAGAAAAGTAAATTTTTAAATTAATAAGTCAAGTATCTCCGGTACTCCTTACAGCTAGTGCTACTACATTCAATTAATAAAATAAACTGGACCCCCGAAACATTCTGTATTTTGAAAAGTAATTTTTTTAAATTAATAAGTCAAGTATCTCCGGTACTCCTTACAGCTAGTGCTACTACATTCAATTAATAAAATAAACTGGACCCCCGAAACATTCTGTATTTTGTCAGTTGGGGTATTTTAAACGCTGCAGTGCAAGTCCCACGTAACCAACCTCTCGCAAACTCGAGTACGAGCAACAGCAACAGCAGCCCATTAAGTATTTCCGGTGAAGCTCGCATCAACCTGAACGAAATGTGGAACGGCGTAGCATAACAAAAAAAACTTAAAAAGCCGAAACTCCACTATGGTTTTAAAGTACGTATTACGTCCAAATGTATCAAGAAAAGGGGTATATTGTATACGAAACAGTCCATTTTAGGTTAACAAATGAAAACAAAAAAGTTCAGAATGGAGACAGAGACAACAGCCGTTGTGCGTATGAAAGGTACACTTTGCGATGCGGGATGGCATCAGATGTCTTCCGGCTCCTTATAAAACTATCATTGCTCCTCCGCCACGCTTCTGCTTCCTTTAACAAGCCATGTAACATGGGAAATGCATCGTTTTTTTTAAATAATCATTTTTTTTAGTTTTCTCACCTGTCTCCTGTCTCTGCCTGCGCAATACCTTATGCTCATTATTTATCTATCTAAAGGACTAAAGTATCAGCACGTCGAGTGCGTACGGTGTGTACCATCATCATCGAAAGCCTTAATTTAAAAGGTATCAATAAAAATGCCAACTTTTAGTGAAATTGCTGGAAGGGACTGTTTCCATCATCATTATGGGTAAAAATCCCAGACAGTTAAATGGGGTAGGAATATACAATACAATACATATAGTTGACTATTTACTTGCCTCGCCTACAATTTGAGACGTGAGTGAAGTAATGTGTGAACTAGAAATGAGGGCAATTTAAATACGAATGAGACACGACAATGATTATGATCATCAAAATATCATCCGGTCGCCCTTGTATTTTTGTGAATGGCAAAGTGTAAAATGCAAATGAAGAGTGATGGACTGGAACTTGAAACGATGTTGTGTAGCGTTTATTATCCCTTAACTGGCTCATTAGTATTCCGTGAGGGTTAGACGAGATGAAAGCATTGAATTAAATTCTTTTTTAACTTGAAGCGTATTTGCAAAGAGTATTTCTTATTACGCTTGGGATGAGCGAGAAATTAGCTTCGTAATGACTTTTCAAAACAATTTGGAACTGGATGGGACGTGGAGTAATGTAAACGGGAATGAGGGATAAATTCTCTAAGGTTGAAGTGACTTCGCTACTTTTTTAACACGTTTTGCAAAAATAATCAATGTAAAGTGGTGGATCGCATAAGCTTTCCTGGCTTAAACTTTGCGTCTTGATTCCCACTACAAAAAATGAAATATATATTGCTAAAGTTTTCGAATTCCCATGAAACAATTCCTGGATTGGACAACGTTCATGAATAGACAAGTAGGAAGAGGAAGTGGAGAATGCGTATTGTTGCAGATACCATCCAAAAACTTTTCAATGATGCTTTGTGGAAGTAAAGTGTGTTTAACCTGCCTGCCTGTGTGGTTCTCTTAAAAAGTGAATAGCCAGAGGAAGCTGTTCTTTCTGCGTCTAAATTCTAGCTTCAAGCTTCAACCTACCAATCAGTATACTATTAGAGAAGTAGATCACTGGGTTATATAAACCAATAGATTGGAACCCCCTTTAAATTTTGTTCATAATGCAAAAAGTTAAGTCTTGAACTTGCTCTTACACAGTCAGAATGCAAAATGTGGGCAAGTTCATACTATATAGACACATATAGTGAAGAAACTAGGTACGTTGGTCCAGGTTTGTTTTTACGAACGTTATATTTGAAAATGATTATCACATGAAGCTATATGAAGCGAGCGTAGTATTACAGTGTTCATCTTTGTTCCAAGAACGATAAAGGAATAGTAATGGCAATGCTGCTGCATACATTGTAGATGTGAAATGTGAACTGCATGCAAGATTTATCGGTGAGACAATGATACATCTCGTTATATTTAACACTGGGGAAATTTAGAATTTTGTGCGGTTCAGGATGCATGTGGTGCTTTGTCTTTCTTTCCAAGTTTTATTTCGTTTCCTACATTTTTCC
>JAANSN010000913.1:0-42445 GCA_036850665.1 Dicranocentrus wangi | reverse complement strand
GACAAGAATATAGTTTAAGGAGTCAGGAATCAGGATCGATCTTCGTTTTTCATTATCTTATCACACTGCACCTGTTATCTCTTAAGGAAATTTGTCGCTTCTTAAGTGGTTCACTCCTTACTCTTCCCGTCATGTAATTAAATATTCTCAAATTGACAAAAAAAAACACTCTGGTGACATCCTCTCCATTCCGAAGTTCCCCCGGCTGGCTACCCCTCTTGATCAACCTTCCGATAAAAATCTATTTCAATCGGGGGGAAAACTGTTTTTTCCATTCCACTACCACCATTTCCTTTTCATAAACAGACACTTTAGGGAGGAAACACATACAATATATGAGGGAGGCAAAGAGGTATATTCTCCTCGACGCCACAGCAGTCGCCTACATGTCGTTAAGACGGGGACAAATGGGGATGATGAAATCGTAATGGGGCATAACGCCAGCAGTGGTGGTACTATGTATAGTGTATAGATAGATTCAGGTGTAGGCATAAAATCTATCGGAAGATGCAGTAGTAAAAATCCAAAGAGTAAAGGTAATAATGCAGGTTGACAAAAAAAGCTCTGGATTCGTAATATCCCTAATATCCCCACTTTTTCATAACATCCAGTGCTTCAAGACGAGGAGAAGAAACAAGAGTAAACAACAACAAAAAACCTTATGACTACATAAAGATCATCGTGCCTTGTAGCCTCAGTGCACACAAGACAAGAAGAAGACTCTTGTGTATTTTGATGTTGTCTGTAAGACGCTCAAGAACAAAGCAGCCAAAAGGGAAAGAAGAAGGAGTTGGAATAGCCCTATAGCAGAAGCAGCAGCAGCGAGAAAGACAACCCGAGACAAGTGAGTGATGTCCTGGCCATCCCCACTTGAAATAACTTTAACAATCCTTCCACTCTCTTAACAGCCAAAGATTTTTCTTTGTATTCTTTTCATTTCCTTTTTTTCGCCTCGCTGTGATGGAGGAGGGAAGGATTCCAGGAAGAAAAAAAACTTTTTTTTTTGGCTTCTTAGAGCAGTTCGTGTCAACATTTTTATCTTTCCAGTTAATTCAACTGGGCTACCTTAACGAAATGGATTATGCTTTTTCTTCTCTGGAGGGGTAAAGCCAGGCCGTTGTTGCTGGAACAGCAGTATTATATTTTTTTGCGTATAATCACCCTAGTCCTTAAAGTCCATCTGGGTTCCCCCATATTCTGGCAAACCCGAGCTTCCTTCCAGTTGATCAACTTTCGTCCTTCATCATATCTCGCCATAAGAAGAGTGCGCGTAGGCGGGTGGGAGAGTAGAGGAGGAGAGGAGAGCGATGCAATGTGTGCAAATTTGATTATTTCATCAATGACTAAACTTCCAATGACTGGGTGGCTGGCTGGGCTGGTGGAGCAGAACTTTGTGGGGAAAAAAGTAGGGAGAGAGCGAGCTGAGCGGAGCGGGGGAGCTGGATTCATTTCCGTTCCGGATTGGGAACAGTTTTAATAATTGTAAAGGCTTAGCCAAGTACATATTGATAGAGCAGGAGGAGGAGGGATACAGGTAAGTTTAATTCTGCGCGTCCTACTTTATCCAGTAGCTCTGGCATTTAGCGCTAATTATTATTATGTTGTTTTTCCAAGCCATGGGGAAAGGCTCCCCCTGGAATTAAGGTGGGTTGATGGAGCCCTAGGCCAAGAAATTAATCTCAAGGATGGAAACTCTCAAATGGCGCTTTTAATACGAGCCACTGCTCCTCCTCCTTCTCCAAAAACTCGGAGAAAACAAAAAAGGAATTTAATACAAAGTACAAATTCCCGCTTCAAAAAGAAAGGGGGGCGAAAAACTTTGGTGTTTATAAATCCATTACAATACGCTTTAGAGGGGCAGGCGGCCCTCCATCCTGGAAATCCAGAAAACAGGACGGAGGAGAACACATTTTCATTAATATATCCTATATACACCGCTCCACTGACGTTTTTTTTCTATATTTTCCCAGTGATGCAAGCCGTATTTTTTTTGTCGTCGTCGTCGTCGGTAACTGCGCGGGATGAAAGACGGAATTATATTATAGACAAGGAGAGAAGCATGACTTGGAAGAAAAAGATCTTTTCGCAGAAATCTTCTAATCTCAGCACTAATAATTCCATTTCTGAGGAAAGTCCATGGACAAATGAAATTCTTGGTCTCTCTAGAGAAACTCACTTGTGGGCTTGCTCCTCGTGCAGCAGCAGCAGCAGCAGCAAACAAGGCATCCAAGCAACCAAACCTTGTTTCCAATTTACATAATCTTAATTCACAAGGATTGTATCAAGAAGACTCCGGAGCAAGGGAGGGAGTCCTTGAGCCAAGCCAGTCAGTGCACTCTCTGGATGAAACATATATTATATACAAAGATAATAAGAGTTGCACCAAACTTAATACCCCTATTCAATCCCCCTACTTTTTAGTTATCATCGCGAGAGAGAGGAGAGAACTGATTATGAAATGGAAAAACCAACCAACGAATGACTCCATATTGAGAGAAAAAAAATCTATATATGTTCCAAAGATGGAAGGGGGTGGGGGGGGGCTGGTCGGGTCGGGAGGGAGCACCCACACCATAATTTTTAACCGACTTTATAACCCAATACTGTGCAGGGGAGAAGAGAGGGTTTGTTCCCCTTGTTAATCATATTTGGCGTAAGTAATCAGATTGAAAACCAGAGGCAATATTAGATGAAATTGGAGAAAAAAAAATTCTTTTAGATGTGGAACTTTACTGCTTCTCCTCTTCATTCATTCATATATATATATATCATTTGACAGGGCTTCTTTAGTCAGCCTTGCCCTTTTTTGGCACGTTTTAATATAGCATTTCCCGTGTAGTATTAAGAATTTCCTACTTTATCCAGCTATCTTCTTCCATATCGCACTCAAACAACTCTGGAGCTGGAGCTGCTGCGATGCCGCTCTGCTGGAAGCAGGAAAAGGAAAAACAAGTTTGAACTTACCTGTACACATGTTGTTCCTGTTTTGTAGCTTCTACATAAATTCTCCAATACGTGATGATCATCACAACGGCAGGCAACCAAAAGGAAATCGTTGAAGAAACAACGGCATACGTCCTATTTACTTCAAATGAACACTGATTGGCCTCCAGTGTCTGGGCAGAGTAAACCGGGTGAAGAGCAAAGGGGAACGCCGCAGCATCATCCAGAGAGAAAGAGAGAAACAAAAAAAAATATATTATATAAAGTTATATTTTTCCCGTTTTCGATTTCCATCCAGCATTCCATGAGTTTGGTGTGCGTGACCGGAGAACGGGCAAGTATCGATGGAAAAATAAAACAAAAGGGAAGCGAACGAGAGAGAGAGAGAAAGAGATGATTTTTTTTATATTCCTTTCTCGATCACAAAACCCTTGTCTCTGATATATCGGGAAAATACAAGGTTTTTGTTCCGAAAAAACGTATACTTAGCAAGTTTACACAAAGTGTACATGACAAGTACACAAGTTTTCGGAGGATAATTGAAGGCTGTACCACTTTTTCTTACAAACAACTCCCCAACGCTTGGACAACTTTGTATCCGATAATTCTCACTTTCCTACAAATATACTCTCATCGTCATCGTCGTTGTTGTGTTGGTCGACCGACCGACCCCATGGCACATGGAGGGGTAAAACATAACCAAGGTGACCAAAATCATAATAATGTATAACACACCAACATAATATAATATTATAGTACCAATCTTATTTTCGAGATTGAAAACCAGAGAGGACTAATAATCATCATCTCAAGTGTACATGTAATCAGTGTTGCTGGTAACGACAGGCTAGAGTACAGAAAAAAACAGGTGTTGTTTGCCATTAATACTTGGCGAGAGAGAGGCTAGACGGTAGACTCATGTAAAGACTTTTTTTCCTCCTATTTTCTACTAGTGGATCGATACGGGACCATATTTTGTTTTTGTTTTTTTCGTCTAATTTACTATTCCACAATTTGGTCCCCTTTGGAAGGAGTGTGATGATATAAGGTTTTGTTGCTCGGAGGGACTAGGTTTACCTAACGTTTCGCCAGGAGTAAACTATGTGATTTAGTTAATAGCTGGTGTAGTCGGTAGTTGGGTCCCACTTTCCGTACACCCGAGGCGTTTTCCGCATCTCAAACATGCAACCGCGTAACTCTCGACTGATATTTATGCATCTCATGCCTGGAGAGAACAGGTGTCTTCCAGCAATAAACATGGGACAAAAGGTGTATCCCGCGTTTCCCTATTGTACTGAATCCGTCGTGTACGGATCCTTAAACAAATTCCCGTTCTAGAGTCTCCTCTCGTGCCAAAATAAAAAAAAATATTTAAAACAAAACTGTTTTTGTGTTCAAACAGGGAGAGAGCAATATCTGGTCGGGCATAGGAACATATTATTCAATATGCGCGTTCAACGAACTCCTCTTTCACTTTAAAATCCCATATGCAGTCACAAAGAAGAACACTGGAAAAGACGATAGCTAGCTTCTCTTCGACCTATAAGTCGCTCCTAAACGAAACCATGCTTTGCACCTGTAATAAATAATATTCCGTCAATTTTTGTCCCCGGAGAAACCCACCTGTTACGGTCACCCTTTAAATTGAACATACTACAACATCGCATCTCATTTACTGACTGGTAATCAATTTGTTAACCGAATCACACAAGCCTTTTTTGGCGTCCTCTGTTTTTTAATTATCTGGCAGTACGTACAATAATGCAATCAAACAACAATCTTGTTAGCAACAACGCCTACTAAACACAAAATTAAGTACACCTCGAACACTTTCTCTCCTCGTTTTCTCCAAAGATTCATGCTTCTATTCATCACAAATTAGAACGTGACTCACTTCGTTTCTGTGCCAATCTACGCTCTCAAAGGGTGACTATATATACAATCCATATCTTACAGAATATACCCTACCCTCCCACCCAATCTTCCCCTAAAAATATCCTGATCTGAATAAAGCTCCAACTAGCTAGCATCCATTGTCAGTGAGCTACGCAATTTCTATCCCGTTTAAGCCTTTATTTGCACACTTGATCCGAAGGAATATCGATAAAAAAATGTTAGAATTTTTTTCTTGGAAATTCGTCAATTGACAAGCAACTCTTATTACAATTCCTCCTTCTCTCCGCCAGCCGCCCCTTTTCACGAGTAACACTTGCTAATCCAAGCGTCACATAACCCATATATCGCGCATACACATACACATACAAAATATCCTGTTTATTTTTTTCTTTCCTTCCAGCACAAAAAAGGTGATAACACCAGCGCAAATAAAACTCTAATATATTTCATTTTGGAGAAGAGCAAAAAGTAGGAGAAAGTATTCAATATGAGATTTTTTTTTGTAAAAAAAGCAAATATATATAAATATATGTATAAGAAAGAAGAATATTATTGGTTTTTCATACCTCGTTCTTTTCAGGACTTTCACTGGTAGCGTAGAATCCTCCAAATATCGGTAGAAAAGAAACAAATCCCGGCAAAAGCCATACGCCAGCTGAAACAGAGAAAAAAACGGGAAAATCCCTTAGTTTTTTGGGTGTATACAACAAGGTTTGTATTCCTCTCTTCCATTTCTATAGTCAGATAAAAGTCAATATTTTTCCAGGGTTTTATGGCAAAACACAACAGCAACAGGAAATGCAATAACATGTAATACTAGTTTCCTTTTTATTAAAGATTGCAAGCATTCGTACGCAGAGAGAGGGCGAATCATTTATTTTAAAACGGCTGTTACAGGACAAGGTGGTGCACTTTGTGCACAGAGCGCATTATCGGATTGGTCTCGCCTCGGGTGATTCCTCCTCTTGTTTTGGATCATTGTCAACATTTTGTCAGCATTTTCCTTCAAACATATATATATAGATAGATTGGTTTTTGGTGGAAATAAACCCCCTTTTTTGGATTTTGTCAAACATAAGTACTTTTTAAAACGGCGACTTTGAGAAAGTATTGAATTGAAACCAAGGAGGCGTACAATGAATAAAAGAAATGGATGAGTACTGGTGCAATTGAATTTCATTTTCTAGAGCTGCTCTCATGGTTCATGGAAATCCAGTCTGGAAAAGAGGTTTTTTTTCTCCAAGACCAACAATAGTTTGAGCAGGGAAGCCTCGAGACAATAGTAGTGTAAGATGAGTGTTATGAAAAATGGGGTTGTAATAGTCGGAGTGGAAAGACTTTCAGAAAAAAAAATTTGTCTCATATCTCATTTCCGAGTTTCCAACTCATCCCGCAATATACAGACAGAAATGGAAAAAGTTTAGCTTTGAAGAGAAAAAAATCATAATGTTGAGAAAGTTTTTTTTTTCTTCAAGTGTGTTCAGATCTTGACGAGGATGAGTACGTGTGGAGTTGAACTTGAAGTGTGTCAATCGCTGTCTTCACTCCATCCATGTCCATATACTTAGTCTACTCACAATGATCAGAGTCAGAGTCAGTCAGTCAGTGTAAATCCAGAAGACCCTTGAATATTTTTGAATATTCATGACTCACAAGACGATATAACATCCAAGGACAAAATATTATGTACGTCTGGAGAAGTGAAATTTGATAGGACACTCAAGGAATATGTGTTGATAGGCGGACATTTCAATGGGAATTGTTCTTTTCGTTCCACTTAAAATGCCTACACGGACGGAATGAGGAGTTTTTTTTGGAAAAAGAGAGAAAGAAAATAAGACGGGAAGAGAAAAAGGGAAACTATGTGCCACATACCTATTATTATTTATTTAGAGTTTTTGGGTACGTACATACGTACCACGTCTGCATCAATATTTTCGGGATGCGAATGTAGCTTCTATAAATAAAAATGCTTAAGAATGAAACCAAGATGAGGAGGAGGACCCCACAATTCCTTTATAGTGGCAATACTCAAGTTGGCAAAGTGTGTATCAACTTTGGGGAAAAGATCAAACTTGTTTTGTATTGTAACTCATAGCAGCACACATTTTAAGTCGCTCGCCAGAGGATTGGATTTGCTATTTTTTTTGTTAATTCCTATTCCTGGGATTCTTCTAAAAATATATATTTAGATTGAGAATCATTTTGCCAAATATAACTTTCGCCATTTCGAGGTGCTTCTTGGGAAGATGGAATGCGCACCAAATATAGACATCATGTAAATCTCGACCTCCAGGCAGATCTCGCTCTGGAACCGAAAGATGATTAACTACGGTAGCAAAAAATAGACTGGGTGCAGGTAGCCTCCGTCACCTTCTACCAAATATATATGGATAACAACGAGGAGGATGAGTATGGGCAAGATGACAATAATTGGAGGAGGATTTTGGTTTGCGTAAAACAAATTGGAAAATTATTTCCAAAGCTTGACATCTTTTTCCACATTGAGCTACTCATAAAAGTGTGAAATACACGGCGAGGCAAACAATATCCAAGGGAGGCAGCAGGAGTAGCAGCACTACAATACAACTAATTGTAAGATAGAAGATCAGCAGTAGACATATTATGGGTTGGCCGCTCATAATTTTCTGCCTTGTGACAGGAAACTTTTCCTCCAACGCTCAACGTGGTTACAAATGATGCGGTAGTAAGTAACTTCAACCAAAACTTTATTCAAATCGTTGTTGGGAACTATGAGGATGGGCTAGTTGGGTTGGGTAGTGTACAATCCTGATACCGAATGCCTGCCGCCCTCCTAAGCCACAACAAGTATATGAAATGGGGGACCAGCAAGCAACTGGAAAATGAAGGATATTTTTACCTGTGGTTACTCACTCCACACCCGAGAAAATATATGTACATGTTTCAGCCATATACGAAGGAATTGTACACACATGAAGGAAAAGTTGGAATAATTTTGGGTGATGTGATGATGACGATAATGATTTTCGCTCATGTTCACTCTGCCAAGTTTTCCGGGAATTGTAGCCGTGCCCATTCGTCCATCCTTTTTAAACCATCCTCAGACAATTAGGTTTCACGACTGGGTGCATTGATTCCGTTTACATATGGTGACACAAAATGTGTCACCCTGGTCGCCCATCTTGGGTGAAAAACTGGTTGCAGGGCGGCATGGCCTTTCCCCGTGTCAAGCTAATTCCATGGTTTGGTGAGCATATCACGCACAGCGGCCCCGAGATCCTTCTTAGTTTAATGTGATTTTACAGTGGGGCATGAAAACTAGCCAAAATATTCCGTCCGTATTATGCACTTGCACACAACTATATATTATTTATACAGAACCCCCTAATTTATCATTTCGGGCCGAAAGCCGAAAATAGCGAGGGTTTATTTGATGGTTCACGGAAAACGAAAATATATTTTTCCCTGGGCTCGTGCATGTGTTGCCACGTCAGTCCCCTCCTGATAACTATCCAATTTTAGCTAATCTAGTTAGCAAAACCACGAGAAATGAAAATCGAGCCGCCGGATGTATTCCCAGGTTTGCCAGAGTGAGCTCCGATTGTCATTTATGATTACCACGAAAAGTGTTTGTATATATTTATGCTCTAAAACCATCATCAAAAGAAAATTCTGGGAATCAGCATAATCCGGATTTTGGCCAGTTTCTACTAAACAAACAGTTTATTACAAAGCAAAATGGGACACAATTATATAATCCATGCAGTTGACACCCTGCACCGATTATTATGTCGTTGTCGTCGTCGGTCGGTTCCTTGCTACAAAGAGATGGGACACCAATATACCTTTTCCCATAGGATATTGGATATTGCACTGCACACTTTCTGCATTTTCCCCTGCATTCCCCATTAGTTCCCCCAGAAAATAATGAGATTCGCGAGGATATAACCTTCTTCTAAAAACATCCAATTCTGCGTGCTACCCCTCCATTTCCAACAAACGAAATTGTAAGACAAAAAGGAAAGCACACAGAAACTAATTTCTGGTGCAGGAGCGCGGTGTATTTTTCTGCAGCGAAAATGAGTTGGCTGGTATAAAAAAAGAACTAAATAAGTATATGCCCATATCTCCATCATTTACCTTGTGCGCTTATTTCCTCCTCGTCGTGTGTGCACAAGTTTAACCGACTTTTCTTGGCTAACCTTGTGAAGATCAATCAATTCTGGATGAATTATGAATGAAAATAACGTTCTCGTTTGCTCCGCATTTCCCACGTCGCGTCGTAATGATTAGTCAAAAATAGGAGAGGAATAAAAAAAATTGTGTGGTGGTGGTGCAATATGACATGGTGTACGACGAGCGTACGCGGACGGACGTACGCTCGTACGCTCGTGTCCTGCTGATGCGAAAACAATAAGAAACTAACTATCATGTGGGTGGGTACACATAATTTTCCCCAAAATAGGCAGCATATTACTCTGTCGTTATACACGTCACGTAGTAAATGAATATTAATGCGGGGAATCATTGTACTCGGTTTTGAGTGCTCTTTATGATAATTTCCTCTCCTGTCAGGAGAAAAACCGCATAATCCCTTTTATGCTTAAAGAGAAAAGCCTCTTCAAGTTTGTGCACGTGCGTATCTGCCAATGCCAACGACATTGCCTACAAGGAGATTTGCGAGAGAGAGAGAGAAAAAAGAGAGAGAGAGAGAGGGGAGATAGTGGGGCTAATGATGATTATTAGGGAGCAAAATGAGTTGACATCAAGTTCATTATTATTATGTTGCTTATGGGCTGCTGATATATTATGCTTTTTTGTGGCGAGCCATTCGGAGAAAACGGGGATGAGTTGGTTATTACTCATTTAGTCCGCCTGTAATGTGAGCAGGTAGTACAACAACACCAGTGGAATATCAATCATTCCGTTGTTGGTTCCCTTGTCTGATGCCATTAAAACCCTTTTTTCACTGACCACCACTTTTTTGTCAGAATTGGACTATATAGTATAGTATAGTATAGATCAGTATATAGTAGCGGCTATTTGTTATAGTAATATCTAGTAAAGTAAAATGTAAAAATGCTGAGAGGTGGTCTGGTCTCCTGCTCTGTTTTGGAATAAGCATAAGAGGATATTACTCATTTGTGAGGACAGGGGGATTTTGACACATTTTTACACGAAGATTCGGCCTGGGTGAGCGGACTAGAGAAAAAAAAACATGTCTAGTAGTACCTACATTTTTCGTGGAATGGAAAGTATATACGTCGCACACATATCCAGCCAGACATTACCTTCCCAAGCAAGAAGAAAACTACCTAGTTCAGGTGTACACACCGTGTACCGTGGGGTATTGTGTATACTCCTTGAAAGTTTTGGAGTTTCAGGGGAACCGAAGGAGAAAAAAAAATTTGTTGGTCGGGGCCCGGCACACGGTCTAACACAATGTTTGATAATAATGACTATGAATGACTATTAATATAGTCGATATACCGGTTAAAATGTGGCACAAGTTGGGGGAAATCCTTAATCAGACTGGTGGTATCTTTCTACACATACACATTTTTACGATATACACTCGTCCTGGAGCACGCATATTAATACTAATTCGGGGAAATTACCAAAGAAGAAGGTCAACCCCAGGCAAGTTTTCTCATTTTCTTTAGTATAAAGGAAGCACGCTAAAACACGCACATTAAGAAGAGTATGCATGTCCCATTACGCTTTTCGCGTTTCTTGTTTTAATAATCTTGCTAATGAAAAAAAAAACCTGCCAAAAATGGCATTTCCTAACAAAAATCTGATTTTTTTTCAGATACACGAGACTTGACCTGACATGGCATGACATGCTCTGCGTTTACGGTATTTGTGATCTTACAAGCGGGGAGACCCCTTTATATTCTTTGCTTCTTTTTTTTAAAAAATATTTTGTATGAAGTATTCTAAAAAGTTGATATTCAGGAAAACCAAATAGGAATTTTTTTCAGGAAAACCTCTTGCTCTGATGCTGATGATATGCTTGAACCGGTGGTTTTCAGTTTCAGGAAAAGTTAAAATCATTTTCCCCCAAAAATGCTGTGCCTGTATTCTTTGTTGGGGCACGATAGGCGTACGGGAACAAGCTTGTAAGTATATAGTCGCTTCACTCGCTTCCAAAATGCACAAAACCCTGTTGTGCCCTTATATGCTCCTTAACTTGGCACATTTTTTCTTCCCTTCCACTTTTTTCCTTTGCCAAAATATACAGTGTGGATTGGGCTAAAAGACAATATTTTTATTACTTTTTAATACCCTTGGAATATTAATATATTCTTGGTGGCTCCGAGTCGTAAGCTTTTTCTCTAGGAAAATGAAGCGGATGCGCTGTCTTATGGTGTATGGGGAAAAAAGGCGAGTGGGATGGCTTTCATCTCTTCAAGGCACACATCTCACACCAACATAATTTACGTCGTGATAGATTGAGAGCACCCTTCTTTTCTGTGACAAATACGGGAAAAAATGTTTCTTTCCTCCATATGCTCTTCTTTTCTCGAAAAAAAAATATGTCTGCGTTTCACTTTCCATCTAGCATCTCTTCAAAGAATGGGCAATGTGATGGGTGATGAATGTGTGTATTTCTTTTTTATTTTTCGAAAACATTAGGGTTGATACTATTTTCACCCGTGAAAACTACAAGCAGCAGCAGCAGGAGAAGATTTTTTTTTTGAAAGAAAGTGGCAAGAGTGCAAAACGTAAAAACAATTGAAAGACTTCCCTTATCTTCCCCTTGATATCATTCAGGTTTGGGATGATGCAGAGCCAGGAAAAAATAGACCTGTTAATGGCACTACGCCTTATATTCCTCAATGAAATGCAGGGCTACACACACTTTCCCCTTGTTTTCCCTCAGCTTTTTCCAGGAGGATGTTTTGTATCCAGAGAGGGAAAAATAGGAGGAAGAAAAGTAGTAGTCCCGTAGTACGACCGCCGCCAAAATCAATGCTAGCACAGGGCTTGTCTTTGTTGTCGTCTTTATTGATCGAACAGTTCACATACTTTTCCAACTTTATGTACTTTTACTGTAATGTGATGGCCCAGAGACTATCTTTATTATAGACATTATGATGGACTTGTACATGAGCGTAGTTTCTTGCGTAAAATGGAGAGAGTGAGAAGGATGAAGTTGTATGATGACTTTCCTTTTTTCGGGAGGGGGGGGGTGGTTTGGGTTCTGGAAAAGGGGAGAAAACGTTGTGCACGGCAATAAGGCTCCCTGGTTCATGGTGTTAGGTGTATATCTTTCGTTTTCGGGGAACTCTTCCTTCCCAATTTGTCTACGAGGACGAGTCTCTATCCGCTATCATATCATATATGGGCATGTTGAAAGGGATGGAAATGGAAAATTATAGAAATTATTATAGGAGTTTTGATTGCTCCAAAGGCGACGACACCACCACCCTCTTCAAAAGTATTTACTCTGTTCTCACTTTCCATTTTTTGTTTACTTAAGAGCTCCTTCGGGAGGAGCAGGACGAGTGTGTGGCAGTGGGTGACTAGATCACATCACATGTAATATCGAGTTCTGGGATCTTTGGGGCTGCATATGAATAGCGAACTAGTAGTGGTGCGGTGTGGTGTGGTTTCTTACAAAATGTCATGAATTCCAATATATAAGTAAGTAAGTATATACGACGAGTGTGTGTGCGGATTTCCCTGAAGAAAAAAAATGGTTCCTTGAGCCGGCGAGTCCCACAGTTTTGGCGAGTCCCATATATATGTATATAAATAGTAGAGGACGCATATTATACAGAGTGAGTGGTTGTCTCCATCTCATGTTCCTTTCTCCAAGTTGATAGGTTAACTGTCATATTATGATATTATTTCTCTTGGTTTTTATGTAACCCTGTTGAGTTGAATAATTCAGCCTTGTTGAAAACAAATTAAAATTTTATGGATGTGTGGCGGTTATCAAAAGCCCAATATGGATAGTTTTGGTTCAAAGTTGGAACTATCAGACACGGACTGTGAGCTGAAACAACCATGTCGATATAGGCATATCCAAATCCAACCAAGCTTTTAGGGAGCTCTTATATATCAGCCTAATAATATGCGTAGACCAACCAGCAGTTCCTCTTTGCTATTCAGTTTCACTGGGAATGCCCGGCCTTTTGGTCCGATATTTTTTGGGGGTTCTTTCGTGGCAAAATGTAATTCGATTATGGAGAGGAGCCCCATGCTCTGCTCAGCTCAGCTCAGTGTTGCTCGTAGTTCATCGATTAAAGTGCCCAAGAAAAAAGGAGCGAGAGGGGAAAAGGGAAATATTTCATTGAACTCTGGAAATTTATGAATCACTTGTGGGTCTTGGGCAAAAGAGAGTCCAACTTCCAAAATTGAAAGTTGGTTTCTCTCTACAACAGATTTATACTTTTTGGGAGTTTTTTTTCCCTCTGTCCCAACTCTTTGGGTTGCAAACACGAACAAACGCAATTGAGAATGGTGTGGAGGAATCAGATGAAAAGTTTATTTTCAGGTTTCCCAATGGTTTTCATGAACATGAAAATAACTCAAGTGGCTAAAGAGTATGACAGTTGCAGCAATAATAATAATACCAAGTTGCAGCATGCCCGTGAATAAAATGTAGATGTTATTTCCTTCTTTTCTCGAACATAAAACTTGTGTATAGCTGGTATGTGTGTGTGTGTGCAGAAGAAATCGGAGGGTAATCATCAAGCAATTGAGTTAAATTGGGAGGAGTAGTGCGTGAGGTGGTGGGGAACAAATCGAATTTTGGGAGAAAAAAAGTAAATGGCACAAGGGCAGTCAGAGCGAGAAAGATAGAAAACTATTAGATTTGCAAGGAGATAAATAAATATAGGTATATATACATTTCAATTGCGAGCAAGAGTAAGAAAAATGTACATGGGGATTTTTTTTAGCAGGATGGAGGAATCGGGCCAGGAAGTGAGCTACAGATTCCAGAATAATTTTTTTTTCTCCGGACAGTAAGTACCTTTACCACATAAGACCATTTTTTCAAATTTGCAGAGAAATGAAACTTGGCTCTTTAGCAAAATTATATATAGAATGCGTAGTCCTAAATCAAATGAAATGTGGGGAAGGGGTTATAATAATAATAATACTAATAATATTACAAAAATAATGTCATAAACCCTTTCCTGATTTGCGAATATCAGCATCGTCGTGGAGCAGCGTATCGTAGGAAAGTGTAAGGTGACAGGAGAGAGAGTTTTTGTGTACACAGAGGGATCTTGTAAACTATCTTTGAGTATTTACTATTTACCTTTCTCGTGTCGCTAAACCAATTCCCCCAAGTGTACCTCTACCCCTCCATCCACCACCCAATCCAACCCAGAGGAATCTCGTAACCACAGCAAATACTGACTCCCCCCAGCCAGAATATGCTAACCTGGTAAGTTCCCGATTGACTTTTCTGCTTACTTCAGTGTATTGCTTGGCAGAAAAACTCTTTCCATTTCACTTTCCCCTCCATCATTATGAATAACGGAAGTTTAAGGTCTACAAGTTATTGCTGAGAGAAGGAGAGCTGGCGTTAGACGGAAACTCAAAAAAAAGAAAAGTTTCCCAGGTTCCCCTTAAGTACACACACACACACACATCTCGCCCCAGCAGCAGCAGTAACTGCAGTAAATATAAATAGTGGAGTTAGTGGGAGTGATAAGACGACGGAGCAAATAGACTCGTGTAATTTATTGCTTTAGTGATTTATTTTTGAGAAAAAAAAAGTTGGTCAAACATGTTTTCCTAAAGTGAAAACAAAAGGGGAAGAGCGTATATCAGTAAGTACTGATATATCTCTCTATTTTTTCTACTCACATTGTCATTACTCCAGCACAATTGCAGTTCCTTTCCCTTACAAAATTTTTACCTTCCCAAGCTTTCCTCCATATATATGTGTATGTATTTGTACAGCCTTTCTCATCTCCTTTAATGCCTTCTATCCCAGTCAAGGAGAGACTCTGCTGCTAAGCATGATGATGATGATGATGATGCTGCATATATTCTGTCTATACTTATAGAGAGAAAAAAAATCCAAAGAGGGAACCGGAACCGGGCACGCTATTAAAAACGGGAACAGTACTTTCCTTCCTCATCTGATAACTTTCAGCCAAAACTCTGGTTATCTCTGGAAAGCAGCACACGTTTAAAGAGCCAACTCTTTTCCCCTTCCCCGGTTGATGGACTCTCTCAATTAATTTGGTCCAAAGGAAGAAAAGTGTTGCAGCAAGGTTACTTAAAATTACGCTTATTGCGCGGCCCATATACCCCAGAAGAAGAGGAAGAAGAAGAAGAAAAAAAAACTATTAGCTTTGAAATATCCCTAAACAAAGGTAATCTCCTTCCATCTGGGATTCTGGCTGAAGCAGCACTGGAATTCTTTAAGGCTAAGGAAGCAGGGAGGAAATAGGAGGAAAATAAGGATAAATAAAAGGGACTATGAGTATATCCACTCAGCGTGGGTGTCATATACATGCAACCAGTACTCTCCTCCTGAATTCATTTTTTTTTTGACTCCACGTTCCAGCGGCAGCAGCCCGTGATGCAGGAAAAACCTCATCATTTGACCGTATGAGGGGGAAAAGTGTTAGCTACAGGGTTTTCATGTATTTAGCCCAAACGACCACTGCGAAACCATTTCCGTATGTGAAGGGAAAGTGTTTCATTATCGTTGTCATCATCAGAAAGTAAAGGGACGACGACGACGGGAGCGTTGCACATATTGTTTTTTTTTTGTTTTTTTTTTCTCCTCTCTTTTACTCCCACAGAGTGAAAACTACTCAGCTATTTGTCCATATTGCGGTGTATTTTTTTCCTTCTCCTTTACAAAAAAAAACGACGACGACGCTGGGAGGGAAAGTTGCGCTTGGAAATCAGAGCCAGGGTGGAAGAAAGGGATGCGTTGTGGAGGAGCCTTTCAGGAAAAAATCCTACAGTTCCGTCAGATCAATTTCGGCCCTTGTTGTGTGCATCATAAGTATATACGAGCCGGGCAACCGGTGGTGGGTGACACGAAAACTTTTAATCCTCCTCCGTCTACTTCCATATTATGCCAGTTTTTTATGTGATTCCGAAAAAAGTGCTCATGCGAGTAGGTGCCTTGGGCAGGAAAAAACTCATTAAGTCTGGGTGATAATATTGCTTTCTCATGAATGACACGGTGGTTCAACCAAAGGGCAAAAAAAAATAAATAAATCACAATGATCTATTTACAATTTTTTTTTTCGTAACAGGTCTCAATCCTCACCAGCATAAGAAGTTTTCAATAGGGAGACCCAAAGTTTTCCAGTTCGTCAACACAATTGCAACTCAGACGGAATCCATGATTTTCACGCGACTTGAGTTACTATACTATACTATGCTACGTCCCTTATTATTGTCGTGTACAAGGTGGAAGGATTTTTACGGTATTGTGGATACCATATATTATATGTTCTCATTTTCGGGTACGTGGCTTTTCCTCTCACACTTCACACAATAAAAAGCGATTCGAGCAAATGAGAAACTCAAGTGGCCCATGGTGTTTTTGTAGAAAGTTGAGAAAATTGCATTTTTGGCTAGCTACCTGTTGAGTCTATTGTAATAATGGGATAACAATGCTTAGCACGCACGCTACAAAACAGAATATACATGCTTGGAAAAAGTAGTAGGCGCAAATAATAAAGTAGTCCTCCAGAATACACACCACCACCACCCATTTATTACTCTCTTTGTAATAAAGTCATCCTCTGATGGTTTATGCATATGGACATTTTTCAAAGTAAACTCACACTCGACTCTCTCTCTCTCTCTCTCTCCAAAATCCTCGCGGTAATCCTGTTTCCTGTTTTGAAACAGAGTTTTACCAGCTTCCTTCAGACGACACAGAAGAAGAAAAAAAAATACCCCAACTCAAATTCCAACAACTTTTACCGTCATCATCATTTCCATTTCTCTTTTTCCTGCCACTGCTCTAGCTCTCTGTCTGTGAGAGGATGGTGGTGTTTGGTGGAAGGAAAACGCCGTATTTTCTTGTTTCAGTCCAACATATGTGTCAAAATGTCATAAATCAGAGGATATTCTGTCACCTACAAGGAAATGTCAGGAGTATAATAAAATGTGCTGCATTAGTTGAAAAATACCTATCACGTGCATTTATATCTCTTGAATGAGTATGCGTCTCTTTTTCTTTTTTTTAAACGGCACGATTACTCCCTGGTTATACGACGATATATATATAGCGATAGTGTGGTGGTGGGTACAAAGCCGTGCTGTACATTTTTTTTTTGTTAAACTTATTTTGCTCTTGACTGCTGCTCTACAAGTAGAGAATAGTTGTCATTTTTTGGGAGGACTCTGGAAAAAAAAGTAGGAAATTTATGGCTTACTCAGCATGATCCGAACAGTCCTCGCTGTCATCGTCAATGGGTACTGGAGCGGCTTGCAAATGGCGTAGTATCTATCAATCGAGATGGAACACAGATGAAGGATTGACACTGCAATACGAGAGAAAAATATAAAAAGGATTAAATTCATGTGACCATCAAAAACTTTTATGCCGTCATATCAATATCCAACAGGAAAAACCGCGTGATGTGTAATAATATGCTCCATCAGCCGATTATTCTGAATGCCAGCTGAGACGACAAAAGTGAAAGCATTTTGGTGAAAAACAAGACTCACTTCAACTTTTTTTTTTATTGTCAGAGGGGAAAAAAGTTTTATTGTGGGACGGAGGAGGGTGAAATTTGTGTTTTGCACGAGAATGAATGGCAGAATGAATGTAAGCACCCGGAATGTTCGCTATCATTAGATGATAATAGTTACATAAATTTGTTGAGCAAGCCAATTAAAAAGTTGGGCCGGCTGTAATAATACAGTCGAAGGACATCCACTCCGGCATTCCATCACGTTCCGTCCGCTATTCTTTCTTTTTTTCTTGTATATCAGCTCTCTGTGAAAGTGGAGGGGTAATCTGTGAAATATATTTGCTTCTCCAGTAACTACCACTTATCACTTGTTTTATAGCGTGTGATGTAGTTAACTCCGCTTTCTCTCCATGCCCGACTCAACTAGAGATACTTTGTTGGATAAAAAAAAAGTTCTCATTTTGAATGGGCGGCATATAGTAACTGTCAGCTTTACCTTTTGTTTTGGGTACATAGAAGTAGTAGTAGTACTACTACTATGGTGGCAAACCAAATGAGTGGATTCGCATGCAAGGATAAAAATTGGTTGGAGGAGTAAGTAAATGGGAGATGTGGAGTACGTACAGTCCTTGGGACATTGGTGGACTAGGGTATTACTTATTGTTGCTAGGAAGGAATATACAGGCTGCGTCTGTGTGTCACTAGAAATTGGACACAATTCTGGAATGGGAAATGTTGAGAGGGAGTGAAACCCCATGCTGACTTACAGATGTTACTTTCTTTTCTTTTCTATTTTTTTTTCAGGCTCTCCCAGTGGTGGTCGGTGAGGCTCTGGCGAGAATTGTGGGGGACGAGGAGGAGTATTTTTTTCTCTCTCTTTCTCTCTCGTTTGTGTTGTTCTTAGTTTCCTGCATTTCCACGATATTACAGGCTATTGCCCATAGAAAGCTTTTTAATCCAACATAAATTCAATTAGTGCATTTAGCTTGTGACATAAAATGGTTTGTATCATGGAGTAATAAAGCAAATTGCTTGTGTTACGACTTCAACTATTAATTTCACTGTGGAAGGGATACGTCATTTGGAATTGCTAGAGGAGGAACTATATAAAGAAAACGAGAAAATATGTGAGAAATGCTTGGAGGTGCACCTATGCGCACAAATGTACTAGAGGAGACTACGTCTTAATCTTGTGAGTTGCACATTGCATCTGTGTTTTTCGATTGGAGGGCCGCTTATTCATGTCATAAAACACGCTGGAGAGGATCCATTTAAAAAAAAAATATTATGCGAAATCTGATGTATGTTTGGTTTTGGGTTCAAACAATTGAAGTGGGTTGTCTAACTTCCTTTTTTTGAATAATCATGGACTGAGGGAGACAGGCAGGATATCTCTAACAGCAGCGCTACCAAGCAAACAGAATGAAATCCCGTCCTCCATGTAAATTTCGAAAGAGAGAGAGAGACCGACCGACTCCCCTTTATAATTGTACCCTAAATAGGGATAAATGCCCAACTATATTTCGAGCGACTTACGGGGGAGTTGCGGTTGTTTTCAAAGTTTTAGTTTGAATGATTTAAGCCGACGACTCTCTGCCTCCTGTAAACCATGTAAGATTGAGTTACACTCTCTGTATATTTAAGCTTTACGGATTAGTAAAACTTGACTCGTGTGAAACATGAGCTTAGTTTTTGATGCTTTAATAGGTTGCCGTCGTCGTCGTATGTATGCAGCACATAACGTGCTCATTTTATATACTTACTATTAGATACCTCATATATATGAGAGTTGTGAGAGTGCACAAATGAGAAACTACCCTTCTCTCTTCTTTTTTTTCTTCTTCGCGGATGTGACGAAATAAGTCTCTCGCGAGTGATGATGCATATTGGTTGTGAGATGTGTCCTTGCTCTGTCTTCCCATTACCCGGAGCGGTTCTGAATGGCAATGATGATGATGACGAGAATGATTACTTATGCAAAATCAGGAAAAGAGGATTCATGATCGTTATATTCCCCACTCCCATTGATTCCACTCCACTCGTGCCTCATCATCTCCCTGAGCGACGTATGCCAAGGGTCTAATGTAATCGTAAATGTTGCTCTTTTTTCATCCTTCGCTTAGTACATACGCTCAAGTCTACTCAGCGAGCAACTCCTCTCCTCTTGCTCAACAAGTGAGCAAGTATATTTCAGTATTACATGCCCTATAGCTATTACTGCTACTACTGGAGTAACTGGAGACGGGCTATAAAATGTGATTTCATTTTCATTAATGGAAAAATGGAAGCCTATATCCAGTCAAGTGTATAATATATCAAACCTTATGGCAACAGAAGAGAAAAGTCTGTGGTTTTGCCACCACATATGCTACTACTTTACCAACAGCACAGCAGCAGTAGGAGCAGGGCGTAATCTACAAAAATGAGTTTTCTTCCTCATATTTCATTCTACCGAGACTTGTGGAGTAATTGATTGAATTTACCGCATTCAATCGAGAGAATCCTTACGCTTCCAGAGTGGTGAATGGCACTCAAGCCAGGAGAAAAAAAATAATACTTGATATTTTGACAGTGAAAGTTGTACACCAGAGAGAAGAGAACCTCGTCGACATATCATATATAAACTCTTTAAGAAGCCACAGGCAAGAAAACACGCTGTTTTGGAGGATAGACCTGCAGAAACTGTTAGGTTTTTTTGGTGCATTTAAAAAAAACTAATACGAAATGTGGACCTCAAGCGAGAGGGATGGGATATCAATTTCTGAGGGGATACCACACCCAAATAGTCTCCCTTGTAAATTTAATATATAAAGCCTGAGGAAGTCCCAAACTTGTCAACGCTTCTGAAAAAAAAAACTGAAACTGATCCAGTTCCTTCCTTCCAGTTCCATTTCCTGGTTCGTTAGATAGTCAACTAACAAGACAGAACTGCTCAAGGAGTAGTGCCACCAGCTACATCCATCATGATTGCTGATGGAAAACAGGGTTCCACGCCAGAAGCAGCAGCAGCAGGCAGAGAGAGACGGCACGGAAAATGGTTTTTGCTTCGCCCTGCTGCAGAACCCCTAAACTGTGAATACCTACTTGGCCTTACGGAAATTTTCACAAAGCAGGCAGGGCAGCAATGCATGTATAACACATGTATAACTCTGTGGGATCTCCAATAGAATGTTAATGTGGGCATTATTTTACACAAAATAACCATCTTTATTGCCTCTTTAAAAATCATCGTAAGCAAGCCAGCCAGCCAGCCAGCACTTCCGTTCGGCGTTCATAATGCGATTTCCGACGTTGTTGTTTGCCCCATGACTTAAAAACTGTACCATTTTTCTCGGGTAATTACTAATCACCCGAGATAGCGTGAAAAACCAGGGAGCTATGCCTAATCACGCCTCTTTATAACTGCTTGCAAAGTATTTACACAAGTGCTTTGCAAACAAAATCTTCACACTTTTATGCTTGATAACCGCTAATTCCTCCTCCCTCCCCTCACTCTACTGTTAATAAAAAAATTTGCTAATACGCCTTTGCTTGTTCCATTAAATGCGGCCACTGAACCGTGGTTTGCACAACTTTTTCCTCAGCCACACACTGGCCCTATAAAATGTACCGCCGGTTGGCTGTACTACTCGTCCACCCCGACGACTATTACAAAATCTGATTCTTCTGTACCTAAATATTTCAGTGGAAATTTAAAAAAGAAGAAGTGTTTTCTATTAATCATGGGCTCACCGCTCCTTGACGTATTCCAACCGCATAAACCCTTTATTTTCATCATCCTTATTTCACCCCTCCGCCTCCAATTTCGTCATCATCGCCAAAGCAACTCCTCTGTCAGTTTTTCCTCTCTCCTCGAAACATTTTTTATGGTAATGTATTGCAACTCATAAATTGTGGAGTGGCCCATCTTTCTTTTATTTCCTTACCTGTCCACCACCCCGTTCCACAATGTGGAGTCCACATTTCATGGAAAGCAACACATGCAAAACAAAAGTGCCTCCCTTACTGGCTTTTCCCTGGGAAAGCCCAAAACTTTATTAAAGGAGCCACCGCACCGTTGCGTTGGCCGATGTGCTAACGGGAAAGTCATGCGAGGATGTATTTAGTAAGAAATAATAATGACTACGTTATAAACCTCCAAAAAATAGCGGTATATCTAGCCAAACACAGTTTTCGGGAGGAAAGGTAGGGAGAGGACATGTTTTATGCATGCATAGCAGCCTTCTCAAGGCTTATTGCTGAAGACGACGGTATATATTAAGAAGAATCTATTTGAGTGAAAAGGCCATCGGCGACGGCATATATATATATATATGTATATATATATGTGTTTTTTATTTTTCTCCTTTTCTAGGTTGTCCATTACAAATACGGTGAATATTGTGTGGATTACACACACAGTCCTTTTTATTCTACTTGGGAGCCATTTCCAGTGGATTAGTGAAACTGAAGCGCACAGCAGCGGACCTGGCTGGGTGCGTACGCTTATTTCATTCGACTACTATAAGTATATATATATATATATACACCTTCATAATATTTTTTTTCAGACTTCCTCTTTTGTTTCACATGTAGACCAGCAGGATGAAAATGTGTTTCGCCGACACAGTAATAGCGGTATAATAAAAAATGTGCTGCATGGAAAAAGTACTTGGTTCGAACTGTGTGTGTATGTGTGTGTGTGTGTGTGTGTGTGTGTGTATGGAACGGTAACAAGGATATATAGTTCTTTTTTTCTTTGGCCGACGACCACCCAGTTTGTTGTTCCGAGAAAGGCACTTTTTGCCCTGCGATGAGCATAGTACACACATATCTTGTTTCCGTCCGGTTATCGATTCCCTTTTGGGGAAGTCTATCATCCATGACATCACCCGTGTCAGTAGGCTGATATGTCTATTTTTACGCGACCATTTTCAAAGTTGACCACTGAGAGAGCCACAAACTGCATAAGAATTTATGCACAAATCCTTATTAATGTTGCGTGTAATTGTAGTCTAGGAATGAGCCAATATCGAAATGGAGGGTTTTCTTGCAAAGTTGTGTGTGTAAATGGTAAAGTGCATGAAGTCAATAGTGGGCTTGGCTGTCCTCCGAAAATAATAAATGGGGAGGCAATGAAGGATATAGAATGGAGGAGCTAGGAAATTTCCTGAGTTGGAAATGGAAGTTTGTGGATAACTCATTCGTTCGTAGTGTTGTATGTCTTTCATTCATCCTTTCCTTTTATTCAGTTTGGGAGCCAGCTTTATTCATTATTATTATTCCACCACTCACAAACTCTGCTCTTCTACTTATTTTTTCTTGTATATATTATCAATTCAACGATTGCTTCGGACAAATCACGGCTCCTCCGACAGAAATGAGTGTGCGATACCTTTCAAATTCCCTGCACACTGCATACTGATTTTCTGTATGGGATTCATCATGGTATAATGCAGCTTTTTGCAACAAATATGCATGGGTAATAATATTACGTTTGTGGTGGGTGGGTGGGTCTTTGATTGGGGTTTTTCGGGCTGAGTGGAGAAAGTTTGTTTCGCTAGTTTCATCTATTTGCCCGGATTATCGACGGCAGAGGAAACTGCTATATAACGACACAAAGTTATATGACTTTGCTTACTTTCGTACCAACAAAATCCAGGGTGCTTACATGATTTGCACAAGTAATCAAGTTGTGAATATCCGACAATTTTCTAAATCCCCTATTATCGTCATTAGCTACACGCTAACATGGAGTAAAGTAGTGGGCATTAACTGAGTTAATTTACTGTGTAACAAAAATTCATGGTAAATACTCCTCCCCAAACTGTATTCACTACTACTACTACTACTACTACTACGGGAGCTCCATATAACCCAGGAAAATGCGCAAAACTTTTTCATTCATATTCTCGCAAGGCCGACAGCAAGGTAAAGTGAATCTCAAGCAAGTTTTTTATGGGCATTCTCCAGCAAAAGTTTCTTCTTTTTTTCGGGAAAATAGTCCACCAAAAAAAAGTTGGTTTGATGCATGAAATACAAATAAATCAGAAAGAATGAAAAAAAAACGGGGTTCACTCACCTGTTGAGAAGTAGACGTCTAGTGAGTTCCAAACCTGCAAAATCAATAAAACAATTAATATTTACCTATGTACACTCCTTACATGGACAAAATGGGTAAAAAAAAATTGAAACTGATTTATTTAGTTTTTTCTCCTTACATCGCACATAAACTGTCCAAAGTCGCTGTCCACATCCCAGAGCCATTGTCCGTACAAAGTTTGGCTAGCATTGAAGCTCATAGCACACAAAGCTACGAGTGTGTCAGCGAGTGCGAGTGAAACTACGAAATAATTTGTCCATGTCCGCAACTTCCGATTCTTATACACCGCCACCATGACAAGCGAGTTGCCCAAAATGGCTGCCAAGATGATCACCACAAACACAACTAGCTTCACGACCCACAGCCACAACATCATGGAAATCTTTTGGAATATATACGACTTTTTGGCACCAAATAAAAAAACGTGCGTTTTTATTCCTATTTTCTTTTGTTACAGGCAGAGAGTCAACATGAGACTGTATGACGAAAAGTGCCAAGTCAACAATTCACAGTGACAAGAAACGGCCTTTTATAATAACTACATTGGAACAATGGTGCTGCTGTTGTTGGTTCACAGTTGACAAGAGAGGCGAATATTATAGACTTTTCGTTCTATGAAAACGTTATTTTATCCTCTCCTTTGTCCCGTCTCACTTTTCACCTTCCCTTTCACCCAATTTCTCATTATAACTCCGCTCTTGTCACAGTTTTTTCTTGTTCTTGTTGAGAAATGGGTAAATAATAATAACAACCCCAGTTGGAAAGCCCCCTTCTTCCTTGCTTCTGCTTTGCAAACTAGGGGAATGTTTGGTGGGGATGCGTTGTTGCTTAACTGTTTGCTGGAACTGCCCTGTAAATAACAATGCAAAAGTGGGACACTGCTTTTTAAAAGTCTGGAATTTGGATCTGGATAGACTCATCAGAGTCGCACCAAGGCAAGGTAACCCCAAACGACTTTGTTGGCTTTTGAGACGATGTCAAATCCAAATCACACTTGCAGTTCTTTCTGACGTGACGTGAGTGGCACTTCCTACGAGACGTGTGTAGTTTCCCCCTGTAATTTTGCTAAAATAGTAGTAGTAGTAAATCTGGAACAGACTCCACTGGCAAGGTTATATACTACCGCATAAAGGGGAACATCATCATCCACTTGCATTTATTTTTCGGAATTCTGACGAGTCAGCTTGGTTTTCTCTGAAACAATAATATGTAGGAAAATGATAGGTTATTATATGTTATAGCTAACTGCCAAACGGAGCATATTTGTTTTGGACGAGGAGAGGAGAGAGTTATTTGTGGGAGTAGGTTATCGTCGCCCAGGTATACTGCGGGAGAGAGGGGAGTCGAGTGAGGCAAAAGTTTTTCTTTCGTAAGAGCTGCTCGTTTGTTGGCAGAAAGGGAAAATGAAATTTGGACGAGGTGGCCACGTACCACGACTTTTTTTTATATAACCTGTCCAACATGTCAGATAAATATGACTTTGACATAGTTCAATTCAATACCTCAATACCTGTCGTTAATCCTGGCATCACGTGGTTTCCACTTGTTTAAACTATTTATAAAACATATTCCGCCCTTCTGGTTGACTTGGGTGATTACTGATTAGAGGATGATGATATGAGCACCAGAAGCTAAATACTTAAGCATTACCTTCAACCCTACTTTTAAAGCAGGACAGGGGACCATTCTCGCTCATTTTAGTCTAAATCATCATCATCATCATTTTTTGCTTTGTTTTGAAAACTCTCTAAAGTTTCCAATTTGTCACCCAAATCCAACCTCTTTTTTCCTTCAGATAAGAACGTGCCACGACTGAGAAACAGAGCCAAGGGGACGCTCTACAAAACCCTGAGGGGAAACAGGGTCAGAATTTACTGCTGCTACTACTACTACTACATATAGATACCATATAGATTGAATTATACATTTCAAGTTGTTTCAGACCCTGTTTCGCTCGAGCGAGTGACAGGTAAACAAGTGGGACACCAAAGAGGGAGAGAATAATGCTACAACTTTACAGCTCAAAGTTGACTCGTATAATAATAATAATGGAATCCAGCGGGGAAAATATCTATACATACAACAACATATATACGTACGTACTCACACAAAGTTTTTGGAGAAACTTGGAATGGAAGTCAAGATCAGAGGCGACGACGGCGGCGAGTAGGTTTCGGCAGACAGACAATAGTAAAATACAACCTGGATGTTGTGTAGACAACAATCAACACCTCCACTACTTAAAACAGTTTTTGTCTATTTAGCCCGTCCACACACACACACACAACCTTCAACTTTGAGCCGTCTGTCTGTAACAAACATAAATAGACAACCAGACACACTCACCCGCGATTCCAACCAGGCAGGTACTACTGGAAAATATGTCTGGAGAAGATGAGGTAAATGAAGATGATGAGAATATTGTTTTCGCACCAGTGGTAGTGGTATGGTATGGCGTATCCCTCCCGTTTCCGTTTCACTTTAGACGAAATTTAGCAGCGTTGTTGTTGAATGTGTTTGAGACGCGCAGTTCATGATGATGGAGTCGATTTGAGTTGCCAAAATAACACGCAAAGTGTGTGAAGGAGACAATGAATTTTCAGTCCTGTGAAAATGCCTGGCTTGCCTGATGCTGCTGATGCTGTCAGACAAATGCGGAGTGTACAAGTCTGCGTGACATTCAGGTCACAAAACACTTTCACATGTTCCTATTTCATTACAATTCTAAGTGGGCCTAGCAGAGACGAAGAAGGAGAAAAAAAGTGAAGTGAGCCCGGAGAATTATACAAGCACATTAAAGTTGAACCGGTTGAACACCCAGAGGATTGGAACTGACAGAATTTGTTAAATTTAAGTAAGTTCACGAGGGGAAAAAAAGTTTGTCGTTTTTATCTGTGCACACACGTTTTTTTTTAAAGTCGTTGGTTGATTCAAAATGTAAAAAAAGGGTGCGATGATGATGATGATGATGATGCAGAGTATTTCAGTGTTCAATATGGAACGGAGGAGCAGCAGCTAGTTGAAGTTGGTTTCATTACTATTCATGATCCTCTGGAATATATTACAGAGTTTCATTGAGGGATGATGCGCTTATACTTACTTACATCCCCTTTCCCCTTTGTGAAATTAAAATGCTTTTATTTTCTCCCTGGATCAAGTTAAATTCGAGTCCGGTGTAATCCGTATATTCTGTCCTGTACTCAATTGAGCGGGTTTCCCCGTTGTTTTTTTAATTGTGCGGAATTGTCACTTTTTATAATCCATCTCACCTTTTGCACAAATGTTATTCACAGGCTATACGTATCTGGCGATGGTTGTCTAGGCTAGTTTATAAATTTATATATATGTGTGTGTATTTTTTACTTGAGTTGAACGCAGGAAGGTTTCCCGACGTTCCCGACAATCCCTCTTTCACACTTAATCTCCTTTCCGGAAAGTTGTTCCGCCGGAAATGTGCATGATGAGATCTGGAAATTTTCACTAGTCTCTCTATTTATGACTGCGGCCTGCCTCCGAGCAAACAGAAAAATGACAAGTCTTTTTGTATTCTCTCTCTCTCTCTCTCTCTCTCTCGAACAGAGAATAGGACAGAAGTGAGCAACCGACGACGACGACGACTTCTTAATGAAACAAAGAGTTTTTTTTTCGAGAGGGCACCTTCCTCTAAAGTGCCACTAGTGCCACATGAGCATGAAGAGCTCCTTTTGTTGTTGAATTTCACTTTGTGTTTGGACGGTGACTTGTTAGTCGTCCTTGGAAGTACTCAAAAATAGATTCCATTGTGGAACCGACTCCCACGAATTTTTTCCCCTATTTTACGCTTTCAAACTATAAAACTCCCCACTCACTTCCCCTCTTCTTGTGGCTTTTCTGTTTTTAGAGTGGTTCAAACTGTGGAGTGCGTATGGCGTATGGAGACTCTGTGGAGACGAGACAACACATAAACTCTTTTCAATATGTTTACTTTTAGAAGAAAAGCAAAAAAAAATGTAGTTTACAAGTATGATTTGTTTTTTCTTATTTCTTCTGGTTCAACCTGTCCTCAAAACCATTTGATTTCTTCCCATTTATTGTATATTTTTTTGTCGTTCGACTCTGTGTGTCAAGTTGGACTTGGGCTTTGACCGGAATAAACAATGAATCATCAATCGCCACCGTGTATTTTGATTTACGTGGAAATCAAGCAAGCAAGCACCAAATCAAGTAGCACCCTTTTATTCCGTCCAAGAAGAAGACGTAAATGAATTATGTATATATGCACAATTGCATTTCAAGTCAAGTGTCTTTGAAAAAACGTCTCTAATGTACTGTGTAAACCTTGTTTCTTCTATCTTGTTGTTACTCGAGAGAGAGATGATAAAGAGTTAGAGAGGGGGACGGGGGAGGAGAGGAAATCCTTATTTTTTTCCTAAACAGGAAATACCTGATTCCCATACAAATAAAAAAAACGTTTTCCCCCTCACATTTATTTACTTACAGTGATCATCAACCAGTCGACACACACCTTTCTCACACACACAAAGTTCCAAAGAAAGGAAAAAATAAAAATCCTTGTCGCTCGCTCAACAGTGCGAGTCCTCATGCGAAGATGAAAGTTACATGAGATGTGGGGAGTCTATGGGCAAGGGAAAAAAGAGAGAGTCTTCAATGATCAACTAACTTTTCCCAGTAAGCATGTTTTTTTTTTCTTCTTCTTCTTCCTTCTCTCTCTCTCTCTCTCTCTCAGACTGTGTGTGTGTGTATGCTTACTTCCACGAGAATAAATCCTGGTTTAATAACAGGTTGCCAAATAGTTTTTTTTTCAAGTTCCTCGTGGCGGTGGTGGTGGTGGTGTTAGCCAAGGGAAATGTTGAAAGTGTATACACAACCATTCAAGGGGTCTAACAAAAATCTGGAGTGGTTAGCTCCACCAAGATTGAATATATTTATATTTCCTTCTATTGTGGATAGAGAAGCCTCACGTACCAAACAAGGGTGAAAAATATTCAGGTGAAAAAAAGAAATTTCCTAAACTCTTTTTCCCAATCACTTTTCCAACGACGACGTCCCACACGACCGAGAGAAACTCAGCTATTTATATTGTTGTGGGGAAAGTTAAGAGGGGAGAACCGAGATCTTTTTTTTTTGGAGGAGCAACAACAACACTCGCAGCGAGATAGAATCGAGATGATGAGAGGAGAAAGCACCATGTGTGTCTGAGCTCAAGAATGAGTGAAACAAAACTGGTTTCAGCACAACCAGCCAAGCACAATTTTCCATCCAAACTGGGACTCTCTATATATTATTACCCATGCACATTGCAATAACACAAGGTTCTCCCAGCTCGGAATAAAGGAGCACTCCTCTTCTTCTTCTACTTACTTCTTCTTCGCCTTCTTTTTTTGCAGGTTCACTTTTTCTGCTACATTTTCCCTGTTGGGTTCCCCTTGCTCAGAGACACTGTATATGTGTACTACTATGGGATGGGTGAGTGGTGGTGGTGGTGGTGGTGGTGGAGTAAGCAAAATGAAAGTGAGGAAGCTAGAGAGAGCTGATAACTTGAGCTGCTTCCATGATTGCCGACCAGAAAACGCGGAGACTACTACTACTACTCTAGTATTAGCATTAGTAATACCGCTCTCTCCACCACCGTTCCTTTCCTTCAGTCACTACTCCGTCCTCTGAAACTAAACACACACACACACATTCACATTCACATTATGAATATACAACCGTAGTATTTTTTTCTTCTTCTTTCTTTCCAAAAAAGAAATAGGTGGTGGTATATGGTTCTTCGTACCGACGACGAATGGAGCCCTTTTTTACCTTTTTTTTCCTCCACCATGCACCATGCCCTCATGCATGGAGTATAGAGTGAGTGAGCACAACTGTTGTTCTTGTCACAGACTGTGTGCACGGGACTACATGGTGAGGAGAGAAAAAGGGTTTTGAGTGAGCAGAGAGCGAGACAAAGTGAAGTTAAGCAGCATGTGAAAAGTGACTTTACCCTCGGCCTATAACGCTATCCTCGATACTGACACTCTCGAAAACACCGAAGGACAGAGAGAAACACTTATAATACACTGGGATATACTCTCTCAGACACCACTCCAGTCCCATTCTCCTCTCTTCTTTTTCTCTGTCTTTCCCGTTTTCCAAAAGGTTTTGCGAGCTCTGGTTCTCCTATATAAGTGGGGAAAGTCGAGTAACATTTTCCATCCATTTTTTCCCCTTTCAGAAGAGAGAGAGGAGAAAATATACTATTTTCCTTTTTAAATCAAATATAAATAGGCACACCGACCGAGTGATAGATTCGGAAGGTTTTCAAAATGTGAATAAATATTCAGAGAGAGAGAGAGAGAGAGAGAGAGAGCCTCGCTCCTGCCGCTCCGTTTGTAATACTTTGTACACTAGGGCATTCCTTCCGAGGAGATTTTTCTGGGGAGGAAACAACCTCAAAAGTACACAGGAAACTTGCGACAATTCCTATTTTATTAGTTACAGTTCTAATTCCGCGAGTCTTACTCATTCCAAGGTATTACTTTTCTCTGACTGAAATTCACGCTGGCGATGTACATGCATGCTCCAGTTGTAACATTGCATTTAATTGTTGCTGTTTGCACTGGCATTCCACCTTGAGCTTGGGTATGCATCATGTCAAATGGGACATGAACAGTGGGAGTCTATTCAGAATGGGGAAAGTACATAATATAAAGATATATAAAGAAAAAAAAGTTTTGGGAAGAAAAGCTAGTAAGTAAATAAAGGGCAGTGCATCTTTCTCTCGTTTCCCTCCTCTAGGATGATTCCCAAGAAGAATAAATTGCGGTGGGAACAACGCTGCTAAAGGTAAGGAATAAAATGTTGGGCGACGGGAAGGTTTTTATATAAGTACCTAGAAAAACGAAGACGTTTCAGGGCGGTGAAGGCTCCATGCACAGCTGAAAAATAAACTTTTTTTTCTTCGTCTTCTTCTTCTTCTTGTGTACTCTTCTGATTGTGGATATAGAATGAACTTGTGTATATTATTCGTTGGTAAGTAAGCTATGTCCGTATCTTCTGTTTCAACTTTTCCCGTGTACTACAAATTCCGCGGTGGGGAAGAAGGAAAGAGGAAGAAAAAATATTGGAGAGTATATATATATATCTAGATCCACCCAGTGAAATGAGTTGGTATAGGGTTGAAATCTACTCTGCTACTCCTCCTCTGTGAGGAAGATGATGATGATGATACCCCCGCTTTTCTCCTATTTTGCAGATAGTTAAACTTGCCAAAAAAAGAGAGAGAAGAAAGAATCTAGAGTTGTTTTTTTTTCTCCTAGGATTTTTGCTGGTGGGGAGGAGAGAAAAAATGTATCTAAAGTGAGAAACGAAGATTAAAAGCTTGATTTTACACTTAAGTTGTGGAGTAAAGAAGGGAACTGGTATATATATATATAGAGAGAAAGGATTTGGACCGAGGTAGAAGGTGTGTAATGGGAGTATGTATGCCGGACAAGGAATGAGTCGAGGTGAAACTCGACCATTGGCAAAGAAATTGATGATTCTGGCTAAACAAAATGTGTAATTATTGATAGGCAATGATAGGCTAGCAATTCTTAAATTAATCACAAAATCTTAAAAGTGGATTCCATTCAAAAAATCTGGATGAGATCTATTTGGTGGCGTTTTATTTTGGCCAGGTGTGAGAATCCTCTCAGGTCAACTCCTTGTCTGACTAGATCAACGAGTAGTAGTAAACTCGGGATGTGTGTGTATATATATAACTTACAGACACGATGATTTTCTTCTTCCACTTTTGTAGCCACTTGTATTTGCTCACGAGGGGGTTTCCAAGGATAGCCGTTTTGCATCTGAAAGCAGGAAAATGAATTAGAATTACAAAAGAAGACTTTGATATAAAAAAATCCCTGCGCTTTCCTGCCCACAACTTTATTGGCAGTGTAGATGGGGGAGAGGAAGAGAGAGGCTTCCACCGGAATTCTTTTTTTTTCCAGGGGAATGCATAAATGTATTTTTTCTCAGCGCCTGAACAAGGTAAAAGAAAGTGGGGGGGGGCAGTTTACACTTTATGCCGTTGTCGGGTGGGAGGAAGGTCTGAAACTTTTAAATAGTGGGCCAGCTAGTCTACAAGCTACAGTTTGTACCACTTTCTTTTAGGAAGGAAAGACTTTTCCGTAAAAAATCCCGTTTTCAATTTTTAATTACATGAGCAAGGGAGAATAAGGGTGCGTGAAATTTCCCAGTGTTTGCCATTTCAAAGCATCGTACATTCTTTGTCTTGTAAACTACTTAATTCCATAATCACCACGCCAGTCATCTCAACTTTTACGCTACCACTTTCACAGTTCAATCTTTCATGAATAGCAGCTACCATTTACTACTACTTCATGTAATTGTCCTCCGTCTGTCAGTGGCAGCTGGGCCATGACGCTCCATTCCATTCAAAGTCCAAATCTGCTCACACTTTATTTATTACAGCGGAACCAGTTGGAGCTGGCACTAAGGTCAAATTAAAATTCAATCCAAAAATTACTCCACGTCTCCTAATGGTCCCAACTACAAGTGTCCCAGTGTCTCGCGAAAAGTTGCCAGTTTATATTATGCCCTGACTGACACGCTACACGCATCTTCCGCGGTCCAAGGCTCACAGGGATTTTTGAAGCAATCGACAGTCCTATAAAAGTCTTGACCGTCCCCTTCCCCTTCCAGCCTCTTCGGATCTTCTTTTTAGTCAGCAGCTCTTCTCCGGCATTTCATTTCATTCGCGTGGTAGTGGCGAGGCACGGTGGCAGGCAACAAAGGCATGTATAATTTTCCATGTGATGTTAGGTCCATATATACCCTTAATACCCCAACCAGCCCGGCTAGCAGCCTTTTCCCAACTTGCTAAGCTGTTGTCTCTCCCGAAAAAAGTACTAACGACCAGGAGGATACATAAGCTCCATGTGTAATCTTTTGAAGCATTTACATCAACCAAGCTTCCCTCTCACGTCAACCCAGCCTGTCTTATTATTTCCCAGGGCGGTTGTATTCCGAAGCAGGAGCAGTATAGTGGAAAAAAGGGAATGAAAGTAGGGAAAGCCACAGCATCAGCGAAAGTACAAAAAAAAGAAGCACTTTGGCACTTCACACAAAGAAGTACAGAGAGAAAAATAGGAAGGGGAAAGGTGAGCGCGAGGATGCCACCAAGTCAATTCTATACGCATCTTCACTATCCCACCACCAATCCTGCTCCACCTCGGTGGTCCAACTAAAAGTACGTACACAAAAAGTGAAAATATGTAGGGGAGGAAAATCAATTATGGGCATTCAATAGGCCTATATATCTTCGATTCTCAAAGTTGAAGAACATCACTTAGCCCCATTGTGATCCGGACCAAGTAGAGTGGAGTAAGTACAGTATAGTGTTAAAAATTCGTAATTATTCAACGGGATGCGAGTGGATGAATGAGGATAATATGAGAAGCGGGGCCAACCAAGGGGAAACTACGCGATTTGAGTCGTAAGTGGTAAGTAGCCTGAAGGATAACGGAGATGAAGAGTCGTTGGAGTGTACGTAATTTCGTAATTGTTGTGTCTTGGTCGGTTGAGTTGGCACGGGATGATTTTCCCCCTCCAAAATTATCGACTACAATAGAGCACCCCGCTTGAAGAAATAAATGTAATGAGAGGATTGATGTATAAAGAGTCGAGTAGTAAAAGCAAGGATTGTTGTTCAAAGTCATCACTCATTACCTACGTCATTTTCTGCTGAGTTTTATATGCGCTAGCGCTTCCTCCAAGATGTCAACGCGTAACGAAATTCAAGCGGGGGTAGAATCAGAGGCGCACTCCCCGATTTGACTAGTTGTTGCTCCTAATTCACCTTTTCATTTTGCCTTCCAGTTGGAAGCTGTTTACATTTTTCCTAATGAAGTCACTCTTGTGGAATAAATCAAAAGAGCAAACAAGAGGAACACACTACTACCTCACCTCTCCCACCTATACCTAAAAATTTCCCTGGAGAAACACGCATAGGTACGGTGTACATGTATACTTTTATTTGGGTAAAGTGGACTCCAGTGTTTTCCCCGTTATTGACCACAAAATTGGAAATTAATAGATTAAGGGAGGTGGGCTAAGGTTATTCCGAGCCGAGGTAAACCTTCATAAAGTTAGTGGTGCATGAGGAAATCCGAGAAAAAGAGTCTTTTTTATTTGATGACGCACAAACCCTTCTTCTTTTCCCTCCTACCCAAGTTTATAACGTTTTAGGTGGTTTGCTGGATTATGTAGTTCCAGCCGAAGCCAAAGCTAAACACGATTAGACACTCAATAAACCGTGTGGATTTGTATAAATGATGTGGAAATTCGTTTACAGCTACACTTCACAAATCGAAACAGAAAGCGTGAGAGTGCGAGTGGTCCCAAGGAAGCCAAATATAATCTGAATCTCGCGAATTTAACTCGCGAGTTTTTACTGGTTGTACAGCCAAGATCAGGTTTGGGGAAATGCTCTCAAGTGAAAGCAAAAGCAACTCTGCGAGTTTGACAGTGTGTAAAAGGGCATACATTTATTTATTTATGTATACTTATTTTTTGCATTTCCGCAAGTTTTTGGTCCTGTCACGTATTAACTCTGAAATGTATTATTGGTAATAGAGTGTTTGTGTTGTGCTATATAATATGTTCTCCCCTCATCCTAATTACAAAAGATGGGAGCCCCATGCATAATACAGGCATAGGTGCTCATTCCACTGTAAATAAATCAAGAAGCTTATCTCGTCGTTTCTCTCCCAGTTCAAGGATTTCCCAGGCATGGCTAACTGCTCGGATACACAACTACAGTCACAATTTCTCTCCTCTCTCCGATGGAAAGAGTGCGAAAGTGGAGCATCGGGAGAGGAGCTCCGATTTTCTTTTCCTGGTACCAAACGAAACACTCATAATATTTATCCTCTAAACTGCACTCTGCTGCTCCCACCACACCACCTTTTCCTACTCCTGGAGGAGTGAGAGAGAGAGAGCACCTACTTTTTTTGAATCTTTGAGTAATGCTCAAACCTGCTTTGCCGTCGTGGTGAAAATACTTGTTACATATGGGTTGCTTGCTGCTCTGCGTCCCCTTTTTAAATGGGAATGTGGAGTGGTGGTGGTGGTGGTGGTGGTGGTGGAAGTGGGGAATAAAGGTGAACACATCAAGGGAGAAAAAGTTTTTAGCATGCTGTGACGATGCAAAGTTTATCCTAAGGGCTCATTCAATTTAGCCTCTTTTCTGGAGTCTTATTCAATCCCATTCCCTCCTTGCCTTCGCACATGGAATCCCCACAAAAAACCTTTCTGGATTCATTACACGGTGTAATGTACCATTTCAGAACCTTTAGGTTATTTCTGGCCACCTTTTTACCTTTGTGCGCGCTGCTGACTGTTCTTTCAGGATTTAGCTCAGGCCCGATATATGACAAAGTGTTGCCAGCGAAAAAAAAATTATATTCCTCTGGATTTACCGTTTACGTTACCTTTCGCCTTGGAACATGGTGCAGGCAGGTTCACTCAACTATTCCGATTACGTTAATTCGGTTTTTTGAAACCTATTTCGCAAGACATGAAAGCTGTGCCAGGGCATAAAACACATGGATTGCAAAGGGTTAGCCGGAAATGAAGAGATATTGGAAAACGGCAGCCGATTAAAGGTTATTGCATCACATTCTTTAATTCTTATGTCGTCTTAAACCTGATGTTTTGTGGAAATATACGACGACATCCTGCTCAAACTTCAATTATCGTTTGTTCCCAGGCTCAAAAAATTTATTTCCCTGAAACCCTTTGAAAATATTGAGTAATTGCCTAGTAAAAATGAGAGGATGGAGGACAAAGTAAAAAAAATATTGGCTCTCTCATCTCCCCACGTCGCAGCCAGGCGATGGCATAGTTGGTGAAACGTTTCCAGAGAAATACAAAATGCTTCGTATTTTTATTGTTAATAACAGGCAAAAAGGACATGACGACGACGACGACTTCTATGAACACTTGAGGGTGGGGAAGAAAGTAACGGAAATTTAAGAGAGGAAAGTGAGAGAACGCTTTCCTTTTCCCATTTTTCGCGAAAAGCAAGTGAGCCGAGTGAAATTTCAAAAGATCAGTTGGCTCACAATGCAAATGCAAAATGCAAAACGTAGCTAGAGCTCATGCAGTAGAGGAGGAGGTGGATGGGGAAGGAAGTAGAAAAGTTGGGGGGAAAAATCAGGAATGTAATATTTGGTTTAAAGAATAAAAGAATATGCCCATTTTACTCGTGCATCAAAAGAGTACAAAGGTGATCATTTTGGCAAGGTGATTTATTGATTCAAAAAGCTTTGTAGCAGCATTTCTTTTTTCTCTCGTTGTAGTAGTAGAACAGTAGTCACTAGTGACTATAGGCTACACTTTGTGTTACTACTACAAGAAGTATGCGTTCAGCAAAGTATAAATATTTATGTGTGTACGGTAATGGAGGCATTCACAACTTTGAAAAGTTGTTGTGCATTTCGTTCTCTCTATTTCGTTCGTAGTTTCTTTTACCTGAGTCTTTTGTCCGTCCGTACACCGCACCACAAAACAAGATTGTGCATCATCATCGTCGTGCATGCATGTTCCCTTCCCTCACGTTCCCCTTGTTCTCTGGTGTAGATTCCTTGTCTGACTATAAAAACTTCAAAATGATACCTTTTACCCCTGAAAAAGAAAGAATCCCCCGAACAAGGGAGGCTAGTGTGGGGAGAGAGAGAGAGAGAGAGAGAGAGAGAGTACTACTCCACTCCGCTCATCCAACCAGAGTGTCTTCTCTCGAGGGACTTCTAAAGTAATACGTAAATGCACTTTTTTGTGTAGTGTATGTAATCTTTCCATCTGCATTCTAAAAATATGACAAAAATCCACGTCTCCAGGGTAGCCTTGACAAAAAAATGTGTATCAAAAGTCAAGCCCAATGTGCGAATAAAAAAACTGGTAGTGGGGATGGAAATAGTAAACTATATCGTGGCTTTTATTTTCGCTCTTCAGCAACCTCTGGCTCTTTATAACGCGTTGTTTTTCTTCTTGCCAGAGGATTTCTAGCCAGCCAGCATCATCCTTGTGTTTCTCAAATCAGATGAATTTTTTAGCGGATAAAAAGGGAATTTCATGGTTGGTTGACTTTGTTATTAAGTGCTGGTTTTTTATGATTTCTGGCTTGTGTACACACACTGTGGCCCTGCTTATCCCATGGATATTTCGAAAGAGAAGGAAGCACTGTTCACCTTTAAATAAAATGCCTGTTATTTCCTGACCTCTGCTACTCTGCTTTCTCTTCTTGGGGTGGAGGTGGAGTGGTGCTGCGTGCTCAAACTGGAGGACTTGTTGGAAACGTGAGTGCAAAGAAAATGGTGAAGGTAGTGTGGTTGGGATGGAGAGTGAAGAAAGGTATTTTTTCCCGTGTATATATATATATGTACCAGTGCCACTCTCCCCGGAAGGTCGACAATGGACTAGGAGAAAAACGTGGAGATCAACATCCATCTCTTTCCATAAAAATTGGATGGGGAGGGCCAGATTTTTTTTTATGGGAGCTGATAAATAGCTATATAACAGGAACTGGGAACACGCTGCGTAATAATGGTTCATGTGGATGGGAATTCCCCTGTCGGTGTTCCACTCGCTTCATTGGGCCAATTGAACTTAAGGATCGGGGTTGTTTGATTAAAAGATAAAATAGGGCACGTCATGCATCATTTAATTTTCTTTTTTTTTCTTCCTGTCTCCCTTTCAAGGATGAGCTTACCACCAAGTTTAAGGCTGTACGGGTGCTGATTACTTTTTCATCCGCTTATACGGAAGCTGGTTTTCTTACTTTCACTTTATTAAACTGAATTGAGCTCGTACATTTTTTTTAAAAAGGGTCTACTTGAAATGAAAAAAAAATGTTCACCTGACACTTTCAAAAAAATGTCTACAAGTTCAACTTAATTATATAATATATTGAGACATCATATGTAAGGAAGTCCCCCAACAAACCCGGAATGTTGAGAGAAGATAAATTGAAACGATATATATGGATAAGCTCCAAAAATGATTGTGGAGCATATATACTCATAGAAATTCAGATGCTATTTTTTGTGGATTCAACTGCCTCCATTTCAGAAACATTTTCTTTTGTGAAGGGGAAAAAGAGGAGGATTTTATTTGCTCATCTGAGTCCCATTTTGAGGAGCACTGGAATGGAAACTTTCCCGTGTAATTTTAAATTTTAATGGGTTATTCCATTGAGCTCTGAGGGAGAACCAAAGTTCGATCGTATTTTTTTTAGTGGTTGGTTGTATGTAGTCATAAGAGAGGCTTTACTACGCGGAGAGGACAACTTTGACTTTTATTACAGTTTATTGGACCCCTGCACGCATAAACGTTAACATAAAATTAAGTTTGAATGTGCACGTTTTAGGGAGTACAATGCATACGACCTAGATTTCCCTTTTTTAGGAGGAAACTACTACACATCTTTCTTAGAACTTCTTCTGACAGCGAATGTGGAGGTACAACTACTACGTGGTTGTCGTGTCGGTTTTGTTCCATAAGTGGCAAGGCCTTGAATGAAGGAGTGGTGGTGGTGATCGAGGAAGAAAGGTGTTCGCTATGTCGAAAGGAGAAAGAAAAAAGTGAAATGTTTATCAAATAGAAAAAAGGAGGCAGCAGCAGGTATTGAAGTAAGTGAATGGAAGAAAGGATTTCTGGTGCATAGTGGTTTCCTCTCAAAAAGATTCATCTGTTCAAGTGTCACGTTAAAGCCTACTTTTACAGAGTTGGTGGTAGCCTTGCCCAATTCTTGAATCGGGAAAATGATAACCTTTTTTTTAAAAGAATCCAATGTCCGGGGGGACATTGCAATTGCACCGATAAATTAGGAGGTATTTTCTTAAATGAAAAATGGTATCGTCTATCTACTCTCTGGGTACAACAATGGAACGTCAGTTACAATTGTAAATGGAAGGACGTACAAAAGAAACTTTTAAAAAAGGAGCAGTAGGTCAGCCAATATACTACCAACCAGATTGCAATTCTAATTGTAAGTAAATTGAAAGCCAGGATAGTAGTAATGGAATAAAAATGGTTAATGCGTGTATAAAATTCTCCCCAAATTGGAGTCTCACTTTTGTTTGTATCTTTCAAAAAAAAGCATGTAGAGCGTAGAGCGTGCATGACATGATATTAGGATTTCTAATAAAAAAAACGAATAATATACCTCCTATGAATAGTTACCCCTTGGGCACATAGACAACGTAAAGAAATGTGTTTTCTAGTGACCAATAATATAAACCTTTCACGGGATACTACTAATAATGCCCACACGAGATTATTCGTATGTCTCTGTGTACTTCCTCCCCAAGTATATTTAAATAGCCAAAGCGAAATGTTACAAAAACAGCAACGGGTGCTCCAGTAGTGTGGACTACTGCTTATAATATCTCTCCCTCCCTCACTCTCTCACTCTCTCTCTCTCTGCAGAGCAGAGTAATAATAATATTCATGTTTTGTAGGGAACGTGACATTCGCATTCTGTTGCGATAACACAAGTGAAAAATAATTACAGGGCAGAGAGCCTACGTTTTTGTTTCTTCATAGTGCTTCAGAGGAAAGTTAAATGAAAGTTGAGTAGGAAAAAAAACAGAAGGCAGGGAGGGTATATGGAGCACGCAATGCAATTCAGGTTCTCTGGTTGTTGGTTAAAAAGAAAGTATGTACATATAATCCATAGTTCTTCGCAGGCAGAACGAACGGGGAGCCGAGCCATGTGCCTGTGCCTTGTCAACTACTGGGATAGTAAAAGACGGAGGGGGAAATGGATGGCAAGTATACAATTATAGTTTGGATTGCCAAGTTTTGTGAGCGATTCCAGAGAGCAGAGCGTTTCTCTCTTCAAATTATTTGCACTTGTCAAGCCAATCAAATACACCCACTTTTTGGGATTCTTTCTTACTCTCCCTTCCCCCCCCCTCTCTCTCTCTCTCTCTCTGTGAAAACTAACGACTGTGCATTATTATATTTTTTTAGTCTATATATTAGTCTATAAAGTATAACCATCATCCTCCAAGTCCTTCTTTGTAGGACGACATAGGACACAACAACACAACTTTGTAGAGAGAAAGTGGTGGGGTTGAGGAGGGAGTAGTATGAATGAGGGTTATGAGGAGAGAGGGAAGAAGGAAGAGGAGGTGAGCTTTAGTGGAAAATATATAGTAAATTCTTGGACAGGGAGGGAGGGAGGGAGGGAGGGAGTGGGTACGTGGGAGAAAAAGAGACAAACAGAGAGAGAAACAACCATATTATAGCTTTAGCTAGTTACTCACTCGTGCATCTCCCTGAATGATGAAATGAAGACTACTGCTCTCATGGCCCTGCTTTTTTGTTGTTTTCTGTGCCCAACTGCTCCTTTCCCTTTCTCGCTCGCACACACAATCAACATTGCTAATAAACTTTCTCCCCAACTCCTATTTACTTACTATCAGCTGTTAAACTACTAATGCTTACTACTATTACGACTACTACTACTTAAATACTACAGCTATGATGATGATGATGATGATGATGATGATGATTATGATATAGTTTACGCTATACACCTTCAACCTTTACGAATAAAATCCGCTTATTGAGATTTAATAGAGTACACTATAATATGTTTAAGGTTGCAACTAAAATTTACATTAATTACCTAAGTTACGACTACGAGATGGAAAAATATGAAATATACAACAACAAGAGCAAAATAATTTTCTGGTACTTGCTAAATCAAAAATACAAATCCCTAATAATTTGACGTTTCCGTATCTAGGTATTAAATTTATTACAAAAAATATACAAAATTCAATTTGCGTGGATGGACTTAATGTTAATTTTGAAAATGTTCAATAAATGTAATATACAAATAAGTTAGTCAAATATACCAAATTTGAATTTTATGTTATGTCATGTTGTTTAGTCTTTATTCTCATACTACTGACTACGACAAGGAATAAATACATATAATTATTCATGCATGTAAAATAAGATGTACCCGATACGGTCCCAAAGGGAGGTCGCTCCGAATCTGGCCTGGAAGTTGCAACAGAAATATACGGTGCATAATTTTAAATATTCATCTCATGATTAGAATGGAAAAACTGTTACGCAAAAAAAACAACTAAAATTGTTTATATATATGAACATACGCCATTCCTCTTCTGACAATTGCTCGAAGAGACACCGGACAAATATAATGTTGTCTTCTTCAACAACACGCTCCTCATCATCGTCGAAGTACCCCTCCTGGAATTAAACAAACTGACATGATTAATTTGAAAACAAAAAAAGATGAAACAAGGACAAATGACATTTGTGCTCTTTGCATTATTTTTTTCTTATTACGTCGGGAATGTCGTCATTCAGCTGATCCCCTTCAGCATCACTGGACTCCGAGTCCACTTGGTTCGCCAGAGTGTTGGTTGTCTCAGAGGACGACGACGATAAGATGTCAACCTCAGACTCGGATGACGACGACGAGTCGCTGACCTAATAATAGTCGTAAAAGTACCACTAAATGAAACATTTTAATACTTTAGCACATTCCATAATTCAAAAATTTCTACAAAATCCTCATCACATTTCCATTCATTCTTCAATCCATAATAAATAAAGTTTCCCATTTACCATCTCGGCGAGTTTTGACGGAGCAACGTTAATTTTCATCTCTTATCTCTTATCAAGCTTCCCTCTTGCCTCAATTCCCTAAAGTCTTAACAACAACAAACTAACTGTGCTCTATTGAACTTGAGAAAAATGAGATAATTATCTTGTCACAACTCTCTATTTTGATTTTGCAACAAAATCGGAAACCGGGAGCTTGTAGCATGAGCAAAAAGAAACAAACAAAAGGAGACAAGCAACAAGCTACAAAGTATCATAAATGGAATTTTGGTGAGACAGAGGAGGATGCGATGGATGGATGAAAAAAAGCAGAATGACAGAGACATTATGTAATAAAATATTCCTTGAGTTGACGATTTCATGATCCCAAGCAAGTTCCGCCTCGTGCTGTATAGGTGTCTCACATTGTGTCAGCCAAAGTGTTCATACAAAGTGAGCTTCTTGTGAAGTGTCTTATGCAAAAATGTCTTAGACTAGTAGTAGTACATAGTAGTAGTAGTCATAATATCATATTGCATCAAGTTTACTCCCAATCCCAACTACTCCAGAAAGAGATACATACATACATGCATGGCTCGGAGGAGTACACACGTACTGCTGTTGTGTATCCACATCCACTACTCCAGCTTATATATTCCTCCCTCCCCAACAGCAACTCCACCAACTTAGGTATTGTAAATATGTAAGTATGTTCCATCCATCCAAATCCATGCATATTATACCCTCTCTCTGAGCTGAGCAACTTATGAAGTGTGAGTGTGACCATATCAGGTAAAACGAGAGGAAAATCATTTGCTCGTGCTGAGGCTTCCTCTCTGATACCACGGCCGATACCTATGTGCACCGAGATTTTTTTTGAGAGAGGATTAGAAGAAGAAGAAGAAGAAAAAATTGTAAATATTTCCATGCCACATGTTACCTCGGTTTATATTTATACAAGTAAGAATTTCAGGGGGAGGCAAAGAGTGATATGGAATGTGGGACGCAATGGAATTCCTAGATGCATGCATATATCTTGTCAAGAAGAGGATAAAAAAGCAGTAAAAATTGAGGGGAAAAAGGTGTATCTTGGCCAATATATGAAAAATTCATAAAAACATATTTAAAATATATGTATACATTTATGATTAAGTACATACATCACAAGATCCCGCCAATCTCCTTTTTTGAATGGCATACCGTGTATTTACATTGCGTGCGGACTGACAGAGTTACAAACAATCGACTTAATTTTTGATCAGTGTGT
>JAANSN010000912.1:0-42498 GCA_036850665.1 Dicranocentrus wangi | reverse complement strand
CTAACGGTTGCCGTTGACGGATATCGCTGGATAACGAACTTAGCCGAGCTATGTTGATAAGCAATCGATTGCCGAAAACAGAATTTAAAAATTCAAAACCGTTAGAGAGTTATCGTGGATACGGCCGGCCAGACTTTCAGACTATTCTCATAAAGGATTGCTCCGCACTCCTTAATAACTTGCAGATTCTATATAGATCTCAAGTGTTTCATGTGATCATTTTCAACCACCGATGCGAATTTAAATGATAACATACTTCATATCTTACGTCAAATACGAAGGGCAAGTTAGTCGCCGACAATTTTTTAAATTTTAGTACGCCATACCATTGAGGAAGCAGATTTGGTGGAAGCTTACGTTCAATGTACTAGTAAGATATATATTATAGGTTGTATGACATTGAGAAATTTTAATAACTTACAGATTCAGTACATCGTAAGTTTTTCATGCGATCATTTCATCATCCAATCACCCTATTCAAATGCACGCATGTTGATACAGATGAAACTGCACATTTTGTCCGTATCCACTTGAGAAACGATAAAGTATAAAGTGGTTTAAAAACATATTTTCCTCTCAATCCGGTTCAAAAGCCGCTTTGCTCTCATTCCACTCTTTTCACGATCCTCTCCAGATATAAAATACGTAGCATACCTCGCATCTTCTTTTCTTTCTTCCTTTTCCATATCTGCTGGCTTTATATCTGTTTCAAAGAATTCCCGTGTTCTGAATGACTATCTCTTCTAGTCATTGTGAAAGGGAGATTCCGCGTTATAAACTGAAGCGGCAGCCCACAAACTGGAATCCACAAACGAGAGGTATTTATTTAGTTATTGGACTATCGGTTACACACCGAGTATAATTGGTTTTGTGTGCTTTTGGTTAGCCGAACAAAAGTAGAGGATAAAATTTGTATTATTATTGCCTTTTTGTGGCTTTTCTCCTCCCACCCAACCCAGTCAAGTAGACATTGTGTGGAGTGGAGTGGCTTCCGGCAAAAACTCCTTTTAGCACGGCCACTTCCAAAGCATACTGCACAGGTTTTCATACCAGTTTTGAAGTGGGAAATGCGGCCGGGGTGGATAACAACTGGGCATTCACAAATTAAAAAATGTTTGTGACGTCAGTCCCCCAAATCACACAATTCATTTGTTGTCTGCCTCTCATTTTTGGTCAGCTCTATTCGGAATGAATTCCATTATTTAAAATAAAATAATTTTGATGGCCAAAGACAAAATCCAGAGTTTCGGGGTGTGGGCGTGCAAAAAATGCTTTCCAAAATGTGGGATTGCAACATTTTGGCTGCACCGACAAACTTTACAGGCTTTGTGGTATTTCAGACATTTTCCCCTGAAAAAGAAACATTTCACAACAAAGTTTACCGCAGCAGAAAAAAATCCCTACTTCACCGCTTCAACATAGTTCTTACTTAATTGATTTTGTTTTGAAAAGCGGAACTCATATAAAAATAGACTTTTGTATGAAAACAGGAAAGTGAAAAAAAACGATCATGGCTCACATCGTGCGGTATTTTGTCGACAAAAAACCAGAGAGTCGGCTCGGTTCGACTTGGGAAAGCAATAACAAAATGGGATGTAATCATTTCTCAATTAGGTTAGGTGAAATTGGTCCCTTTGTATATTTTTTTCCCTTTCACCACCACCACCGTATGTATCTCTCCAAAGGGGAAAAAAACTATCTTGTGGAGGAACAACACTCATTACATGTTGCACACCCTTCGGGGAGATAGATACATTCGGGAAAGTTTCTTTTTTTTCCTCGAGTCATCTTGCTCGTCTATATCAAAATGTTTTCCTAGTGTTTACTACGAAGCGGTCACTTTATTTCTTAATTTTTTGCCTAACTGACTTTCTATACGGGCTAACCTCAGAAAAAAGTGTACGTCTTGCGGGTACAATGCCCGAAAAATCTCATTAGTTTCATCAAACCCGTCTGACATATTATATGTTTAGAGGGGAAATGATACTACCATATCGTCGTCGTCGTCGTCGACGTTTTGTGTAGCAAGGTCAGTACCAGCTTTTAAGAGGCACTCACATTATTTTAACGATATGTTTCGACCACTGCTGCGTACGTATATACGTACTCCGTTTCATTTTCAAACTGTTTATTTCTTCAACTCTTCTCGTCCAAAAGGGATGGATCCGGCGGGGTGTAGAGTCTGGGAAAGTTACATACCTCAAAGGGGAAAGCGGCAGAGGGAAAACACACAAGCTCAAGTAAACTCACCACAGGGAAAGTATGTCGTGGTGTGAGTCTTCCGCTATTTCCTTTTCTATAACAAACGTACATATTATATCCAACTTGTCCATCACCATTAAGGGAGATATAAAGTGTTTACGCTATGTGAAACTCCTTGACATATAAAGCAGTTGAGGAAGGAGACGACGAAAAGTGGAGAAACGAGACTTTTTTTCTTTAGTCAAAGGTATTGTGGTCTCTGGTTTTGTGTTTTCCCTTTTTCCCAGTAACGAAAATAGCTTCTTCTTCTTCTTCCGCAAACCTTAACTTTGTTTCTTTTCTGGTGTCTTCACTCAACTCATTTTTCCGCAAGCACGCCTCCGCACCACACAGAGACACCGAGAGAGCTTGGTCACTTCCCGGATACTTTTTTTATGATGGAATGGAGTGGAAAGAGAGAGAGGGGGCAGAGAATCACACATTTCTTTGGATGCGCTAACACATACGTGGAGGGGGAAGACAGGTTGATTCTCCCTGGGAAATATGTATTAGCAGTAGTAGAAGTAGTGATGATATCTGGGAAACATTTTAGGGATGTCCACGCTCAGCTTTTCATGTTTTCCACGCGTATCACAATCTCAACGTATCATTCAGTCACAGACGTATTTATTGTTACCAAACGAAAAACGGCGGGGCTATGCACTTGGGTATAAAATAACGGGTGACTCGTGTCGGTATAAAAAAGTTATAATGTTATTTTTCTCCTCCTTGTTTGTAATCTTATATTAGGAGAACCCAGGGAATCAACCTGCTTGTCACGACTTACGCCCCAAGAAAGACACATGAACTAGTATACACTCGATGTAATATTTGATAATGTCTGTTGCATCTCTGGAGTGCTTTTCCACCTATAAAAGTTTGTATAACTATATATGACTTCTTGCCAACAAGAGCTTTCTCTCTCTCTCTCTCTACAAGTGTGTGACCGGAAGATACTGAGATTTTTTTTTTCTAGCGCAAAAGGCATTTCCGTCTGCTGCACTGTTGAGCTGCTTACATGCATCTGTGCCCCCTAAGAAGGATCAAAAAATATGTGGGAAAGTATCATTTTTTTCGTAATGCGTAAAAGTGGATGAGGCAGGAGCGTAGCGAAAAGATAATACATCATTTTTCATGGAATCAAAAAGGTGAACACGAGTTGGTTCTCTGGGAGGAGGGGAAGGTCATCATATCATCACAGATTTTTGTCACCGGTTAACATTCCTTTGGTGCTGGGCCACATCATCGTCATATCACATAATATTCTCCTTTGATGGACCCAACTACATTAACACTTCATAAAAACTTTTTTTTCTTCTGTGTCTCCTCAAGGGTTCGCGTTCTCCAGTTGCAGGATGCGATCAGCATAATAATTCTGGAGGAACGAGACATGCTGTGATTATTATGACATCGGAGAAGTTGTGTTCTTGTTGATCAGGATGATTGTCAGGTTGCATTCAGTGCAGACACTGACAGGCTTTTGAACTCTTTAAGATTATGCGTTCCTTGTATGCTAAAAAGTGAGGGAGAAGGTGGGTGAGATGAATGAGATATTTTTGAAAATGTGTCCTCTTCTCTTTCACTTTCTTCCAGCAAAAAGGACAGTCATGTTTGTTTGATAGGGTTTTGAGGAGAAAATGATGAGTTGGAAAGTTTCTGAGGTGGTATATGATTCCTAAGGTGGGAAAGGGGGTTTTCTTACAAAGTGCTAATGCCCGTACATGATGGAAGACTAATGGAGACAAGAAGACTCGCACGGATTTCGTGTGTAAAACTGGTGTTGATATACCCTCTTGTAATACACACCTCTTGTTTCATTATCTCTGACAAGGAGGGATGTCAAGAACATTTCATTCCTTGTTCTAAAGTTTTTCTCACAATTTTGGAAATTGCATGTGCCCCCGAAATAGAAAAGGTGGATCGAGATGGAGGGAAAAGTGTCGTCATTTTGTCAAAGGGAAAAGAGTCTCCCGGAAAAGAAAAGAGTAGTATAGTCATTTTGATTTACATGTCTTGCTTGATCATGTTTTCAAAAAGGGGAGTGTGATTCTCTCTGAGAAGGATATACGTATACACAAAGTGCACCACCGTTTTTAGTAAAAACATGTAAAACATACAGGGTCTGTCAAGAAGGGCTAATGTTTATGTAATAACCTCTCTCTCTCTCTCTCTCATCCCTCATCTCATGTTTTTTTTCTTCTTTTTTCTCTGCCACTTGAATAATACAGACGAAATGATAATCCCCAACGAGAAGTTCCGCATTGAGGAAGAGTATCTGTCACAATACGGAGTCCGGATGAAGCTCACCATCCGGAACATTACCAGACGGGACTATACAGGTTACAAATGTATCTCGCAGAACTCGATGGGCAGCACAGAAGGCACGATCCACATTCACGGTGAGTAACAACGACGAGCCCACTCTGAATGGTGCATGGCTAAAATCTAGGGTGGAAAATTTTTGAGAGAGAATGAATAAATAAATTGGATCCGGGAAGCATACACCAGTTTCCCCACTAATTGCTCTAATCTCTTGACGAAATTTTGTTGAAACGAATGTATCAAGTATTTATGAGCATTGATCTAATTATACACAAAATGCTCCCTTTTGTAATCTCTTTTTGTCTGACTCCCTCTTTGTCTTGAATGTGTTGTGTGCAGAAATCCCCTCCGTGAATCCCGACTCTGAAGACAGGGACAGGTTGTCCCAGCATCCGATGGTCCCTAATCACATTGAGGATTCTCCGGATAGACAGGCAAACACGAGAGACCCACTTGTAGAGCATCATCGTCCCAATCACCACCACCCGATGGAAACTCCAAGCCTAGAATCAAGTAAAGGCAATAATAATCATCATGGTTCTTCTACAAGTCTGTCGTTTTATCTCTTTGTTTTCGGGTGCTCCGCTGGTTTTCACCTACTCACTAATCATATTATTACCGTCTATCTTCCCAATCAATACCGTTTCAATCAATGCCACCTGTAAAACCTCTAGTTTTTAATATTCGGATAATATTTTTTAGATTAAGTACATTACACGTATGGGTAGTGAGTTTAGATGCGTATACAAAAGAAAAAAAATGATATTATAATCCTTTGCATCCTATCATATGTTTTGACTCCATACTCCTCCAGCACTACTGTAATTTTACCTATAAAGTAAAATCTCTTTATATATAAGTTTGAAGTGATTTGTAATCCTGCACAGTCAGCTCCATCATAATATAATATTGCTGAGTAGTCAAAAAAATGGCACAAGGTGTATCTAAATTATATAATATGTCGGTTAGTGCACCCAAAGTGCAACGTTTCTAACCCTTTGTATGCTATACAAAATAAGGCTATTTTTGCTGTGCGCGTGTAGCTAGTTCTGTAAAAATCAGAGTATGGGGTTAGTGCAAAACATTACGTAGAACTATTAACTTATGGAGACATAATATTACCACGCGTTCATGTGACAGGTTTTAGCTTTAGCGAATACAACGTAAAATATCTGAGATGAATGAATGTATAAGCAATCACTCTACGAAAAAGGTTATCTAACACGCTATTTTGCTCCATTATAACATAATAATTGTAATTGCAATACTGTCTAATGACCTTGTACATATTTGAATAAAAACTGTGTGTGGTAAATGATGTACTTAAAGATTTTAATATAAAAATATAATCTTATAGAATATTTCAACGTATGCTTACACAAGAATACTATCTGGATATTAAAAATAATAAAAAACATTGACTTTTCGGAATAGCGCGTTCTGTTTCACCATCACTGCATTTCTATTCAATCAATCTCAACCTTTTTCTGCACCGGCATCTCTCCCATATGTTATATTTATAATAATAAAAGAAAGCAAAGGAAAAAATCTGGTGAGCTGAATGTGTGTGCGGCTGGCTTCCTTCCGAAATCCACTTGATTTCTTGACTGCATTTCTCTTCTTCGTGCATCACACATAGATGCACCACCACCGCATTCTCCAGTTCCTGTTCCACACTTTTGTGGTGCACTCGGCGGCGATGAGTGAACGAATGAGCAAGTAGTAACGAACAACCACCCTACGTGTTCCCACTTCCCCGTAATGTGTCGAAGTTGAAGGGAGCCCGCATGAGGAGAATATTTGATCAGAAATCGAGCTAACAGGGGAGGAAAAATTGTTTCATTACGGAAAGCAGGAAAAAGAAGATTTTTTTCTTAGCTAAATTGGTCTCTTGGGGCCTTGACAAGGAGGCTTCAGCAGTGTGCTAACCGTGTTAACACAAGCGAGGAGAAAAAAACTCTGTTAGTTACATCAACATGTACAGCAGCGACCATGTTGGGCATATTCTCCACTTCGAATAGACAAGCAAGGCACGCTGCTGCTGCCGTCTCTGATTTCAGTCATTGGCACTCTTTATAGCACGCAACAGAAATTAGGGAGGAAAAACTTTCCAGGGTATCGCCTGCTGATATACCCTGCCTAGAGCCGTGTCTTGTCCATATTTACAGTTGCTGAATTTTGCTAAATGAGCTCTGCGGTCGTGGGAAAGTGTGTTCACTCCGGGGACGGGGAAGATTGAAGATGAGGAGACATCCATTAATTGATATTTATGGAATTAGCAACTTATGTGTATAGCATCATGTCAGAGACTAGCGAGAGTTCATTACAAGACTGACTCCATTGTTCTGCTCTCGTCGTCGTCGGTCTTCCTCTTCTCTCGGTCCCAGTCTGATTGCCAAACTTACCCCATATCATCATTTCATTTATAATAGAAGATTCGGAAACGGGTGTGATAAGAAGAGCAAATAGAGAGAGAGAGAGAGCGACGACAACTTCAACTCACACTCTTGTTATCATGTTTTGTGTTTGAGAGGGCGGCCTGCTACAACTAGAAGTAATAACATTGACCGGTTGACAGACAACTCTTGTTTCCGGAAGGGAAAAGGAGCGAGCGACAAATGTGTGGCGTAGTGGGACGGGGCGGAAGCGGAATGGACGATTTGGGAACGAAATGTAATAACAAGTGTATGGGGTGACGTTTCAACAAGAAACTCAGCGAATTTAACAATGTTTTGGGCAACGATCATGTAGGTGGAATCAAGCCAAGCGTGGGTTTTGAGTTGCGTCAATATAATTAAGAAATGGAGCAGGCAGATGTTGGAATATAAGGTGAGCGGGTTTGGTGAGTGATGCGCTGTCGTCTCATGTTCTTCGCTTTTATCATTAAGATGATTATCGGTGATTTTCAAGGAAGTGTTTTTCCTTCCGGTTGCCGTAAATATCATTGTAGCATTTTAAGTTTTCGTCCTTCATAAATGTAAAAAAATATAAGCCGCTTTGATGGCCAGACTCTTCAGCAATGACAAAAGCAGGAGAACCAAAATCGGGTATTAGTTTTCGTCGTTTGTTCCCTCCAGCGGACTAGCTAGCTTGTCTGTCTCCAGTAGGGATACCGGCTTGCGTCATATTTCAAAACGAACTTCCGGCAACTTGTTTGTATCATCGAGTTAGTTTATTCAAAAAATCATTAATAATTGCGAAACCAAATGTTAGTTATAAAATTAAAGCGTCAAAGTTAAGGTTGCACAGTTATGTGTTTTGCTTGCATCAGCCTTTAAAATCGGGAGTGTGTGCCGTAATGTCTGACTTGTTTGTTGTTGCTTCCTCATAGCTATTGAAATGGAAGGGAATATGAAGTTGAGTAGATATGGATAGTGTGTATATAATGGGGTGAAGGAAATGGCATGAAAAAAAATCAGATAGGTATGAGTCCCTTGTGGCCCATCCAATGCATGGAGGAAACCATCATCTTTGAAAAAACTACAAGGTGGGCATTTTTTTCTGAATCTCTTGAAACGTGTAGGGCTGAATGAAGGTAGGTGAAAGCAACAACTGCTCACGGTTCCCCCTACAATTCGGAGTAAATCCTCCACACCCACATAATATAGCTTACCAGATAACCACCACGATACACCATCTCCGGTGCGGATGTGTACAATACACTCACTCCTAATATTTGTTTTAGCTGGAAGGAAGGAAAATTGTGTAAGCTGGAAATCCCCACCTTACCACAACCAACGGCGGAGTTTATGCATAATGTGTGGAAACCTATCTACATAAAAAGTAAAAGCTTATATACGCTATACCACCGATACATGGTGGCGAATATTGCATTGACTGAAAAGTGAGTGAGAATGGTAATCGTGAAATGGAAGTTTTTATGGGAATTCCGTTTAAACGAGTTACTTTCCCTGTCCTTATTCATTCGACGAATGCTTACTTATCAAAACTTTCATTTGAAGTTGTAGCCCGTCCCGATAGTCCCCGCACACTCTCTGTATAGGACCAACTCACTCAAGGCGCCCCTGTCCTATATATTGGTACCTGAAAATTGGGAGAAAAACAAACAGAAAACTTCTCGATTAGCTCAACTCTGAGGAGGGTGGGTGTTTTTAAGGAGAAGAATGAAGATGGGTTGGTTGTGCCGCTGTGCGAGTCAACCGCAATGCCTGAGAGAGCCCTCGAGCGGTGTCTATAGTGGTTTGGGAACTGGATGCTCCTTTTACCTATTTCACCTAGAGTAATTAGTATTCGTTCATTTGAACTTGGATTAGGTTTATGCAGACACAATTACTACATCTTAAATGTGGAGTTGCGAGTATTGGCCCTACCACCACTACTGCCAAAATCTCCAGTGTAGTGGTTCAAGTATAAAAAGCGAAATACAGTCCGCCCGCAAATATGTAATAAGTTTGCAGCGGGCAAACAACATGAGATCGACTTTTAGTAGAGGTATGGCTTTCAAAATCAGTTTATCTGGCAGAAACTGATGACAACTGGTTAAGGATGATGAATCGACACGGAGCACAGAGTGTGTGCCTCTAAAGAACCGATCCTTCACTTTTCACCACGCTCTCCAAGGCATTCTCTCCGCCTTTTCGCCTTTTTGAGCTTTGCTCCACTATCCCATAAATTATGACTGAACCAGAGAGAGTTTTGGTGTGGTGGCGGTGGTAGTCAGACCATCGTTCATACAAAAGGAGCAGAAGAGGATGTAAATGTTTCAAACACATTCTGTCTGGAAGAAGATACATTTATGTGTAGCCAGTGGAAAGTAAAGTATAATTGGGATACTTTTGAATTCCGCCAAACAAAATCCATCCTCTCTCTTTCTCTCCTACAAATACAATATGAAAGATATTCATAATATTATGTCAATCACAACCCACACACCGCCTATTGTACAATTGAGAAAGTTTAGGTCGAGAATAAACATTTTCTAACGCGATAAATTCTCAGGCTTTTCTGCTCAAGATTCCACTCTATTTTAGGAATGGTGGAGTCCCTATATCCATACGGAGTAATAATTACGGTACTTTATTGCTTTCTTTAGAAAATCAAATGTTATGTGCAAAGCCATTGATTTTACAACACACAATCGAACGACACAAGACTTTACAGGCGTTTTTGGTAGTAGTATTCGTAGTAGTACAAATGTTAAATACTCGGTTATCCTGGATGTTGTTGTAGAGAGCGCGTGACAAACCCTTTTCAAAGGATCATGTCACATACATTAGATGCTATTATTTTTTCGTGTCAGCCACAAAATTCGTTCCAATAAACTGCCTGACATAAACAGATTGAATGGGATGTGATCGGAATTTTAAGTTGGGACCCCTTGAGGAGATCCAGCCGTGGTTTGGTCGCTCCTTTTAGGGCCACAAATAAGAAACAGAAAAGTACGTAAATTCACATTGCAGCAAACATAGTATATATGTATTCTTTATTTTTTTTTTGTTTGCTAACCTAACCTGATTCATGGATTTAACTCATCATCATCATATCTGTTAGAATATTAGGAACGTTGATGCTACTCCTAAAGCTACAGCCTGAACTATTACTACCTATTCACATTCTGCATGCAATATTTTATAACTATATAAGGGAAGGCAAAGCGTGAGGAGGAAGGACTCCCCGTTTCCACACTCCTTTCACCGCCACCTATTTGAGTCGTCCGAAGACGAGAAGAGAAAGCGTTTTTTAGCAAAGTATGAAGTATCCAAGCTAGTCTGAAATATCATTTCTTTAAAAGTGTGGAAGACAGAAGGGAGAGTTCTGTGTAATTAACAAGGAACGTTTTTTAAATCTTACATCGATAATGAGCTTATTGATGTTTATTAGGGTTGTCAGACAATGTAAGCAATGATCAAACTGGTATTATTAGTAACTAAACTATATAATTAATTCCTCGCAACTCATCGTATCTGTTTGTCGAATGTCCACCTGCGGTTTCACATCAATATAATTATAATCGTCCTAGTCCTACCTAACCTAACCTCTGCGTTCCTAGTTTGTTAAATCATACATCATTCACAAACTTAGCCAGACCCAGACTTCATATATAAAACGCATACTACGTAAGTAAATATGCATGAATGAGTCATGAATTCATGATGATAGTCACAAGAGTCAACCCAAGTAGATCCGTTTTTGTTTTTTCATCTGCTCATGTGATGCGATTTTTTTTATACCTATATGGCTATTGCCTATTTGGCCACTACTGCTGTCTGTGAACAAGTGATACACATTCCCTAATATCCCCATACAATGCAATGAGGCAAAGCATATTCAAGCATAGGAATTCCTAATTCCTCTCTGTAAGCAAGTACGAGTTCACGTCTTTTTCTGAGAATGTGGATTGAGTGAGAGCGTTGTATTTATTTGTGTGTAGTGCAGGCAGATAACGTACTACTGCTAGTAGCTGACGTGTGGTAAGTAATACGTACGGCCGTAAGGCATAATGTGTATCTGGCGGAATACACAACAATATTAAACTCGTACTTTAAGATGATTTTTAGTCCATATAACATAAAGGACTCTACCTTCGGCTAAATGAATAGGCAAACGAACGGATACTAACAATAAAGGAAAGGAAAAGATCAGCTGAATGAATCATCAATATCACATCACATCATCATCGCATCGTCGTAGACCGTGATTCCGTTCTGCTTCGCATCACAGATCAGACACCTTTGACAAATAACACTGAATAACTACCAAAGAACCAAAAGGCGAACTTGACAAGTTGAGCTCACAGCGAAAATATACTAATAATTAGTCATAGTTGTTCTTTCAGCCTCAATTTGAGCTTTAATCAAAATTTAAAAGCGTTCATGCATGTGACATTTTTAAAAGTCAAAAGTGTTGACCGTTTGCGCATCCAAATAGCCTGTCAAAAATACCTGTGTCAAAAGTGAAAATGTTTTCAAGTGGGCCTAATTACCAAAAATTAAAAACCAATCTGCGATTGGCCCTAAACCGCTTGAAGTTGTTGGAGAAAAAGAAAACGGAACTGGCACTGAAGGCGAGAAAGGAAATTGCGGATTATATCGAGGATGGCAAGGTGGAAAGGGCCAAAATACGGGTGGAGCATATCATTGTAAGTTTTCAATGTAACTCAATCAAGCAATACTACTGGCCTAAGCACACTAATTGCTGAGAAGAATTTGTAATTGAACTAATTGAACTTGACTTATATATATGCTGTGAGGACTCAAATTCAGAATGTTATTATTATGTCGTGTACCCGCANTGCCTTGTATTTTTTTAGAGGGAGGACTATATTGTTGAAGCAATGGAAATTGTGGAAATGTATTGTGACCTTCTACTAGCAAGATTTGGCCTGATCGAACAGATGAAGTGAGTGTGTCATTATATTATCACCCAACTTAAGTCATCGCCAGCCAACTCTTGAATATTTTAGCAAAAGTTAATTCAAATGGTCGTATTTGTAATCTAGGGAATTAGACGAAGGACTGGCAGAAGCAGTTTCGAGCCTTATTTGGGTTGCTCCTCGTTTACAGACTGATGTCAGCGAGTTGAAACTAATTGGTGATCAGCTGACTGCGAAATATGGGAAGCCTTATGGACTCGCATGTCGTGAAAATGCTGTAGGCACTGTGTCCACCAAACTTATGCAGAAATTGAGCGTCCAAGCACCACCTAAACTTCTAGTTGAAAAATATCTTATTGAAATTTCCAAGAATTATAATGTCCTTTACGAGCCAGATCATAGGGTAAATGGCAAATTTTCGCGAGTAAATTTGACTTTTTGTAGTATACGACGGATTTGTTAACTCTGCTTTTGCTTTGGTAAAGGTTTTTGAGGCTGAGGACGAATTGCTCATCGATGTCGGCGGAGATGAGAGAAACACTAATAATTTAGGAGGAGGAGCTTCTGGAGGAGGTGGTCCAAGTGGAGGTGGAAACAGCGGTCATGGCGGCGGTGGTGGTGGTGGCGGAACGGCACCTCCGATGCAACTACAAGACCCAGGTTTTATTGGTACTCATATGTTTTTTTTTGTTTTTCTGTACACAACACCTTTTTGTTTTGGCAAATTGATTTTATGTATTTTATTCAGTAGAAACGAATCACGCGTGACACTTGTTTGGCTTTTTTTTCTTTTGCACGTAGGATATCCATACATGCCAATGCCGCCTGCTCCTGCTGGAAACCCTCCAGCTTATACACCTTTTCAGTACCCATCAGTCCCTTCAATGGATAATAAATCAAACTTGGCAAATTTTGGATTTCTAGATTCTGGTTTAAATATTCCTCCGAAGCACGACCTGCCAAGTATCCCGAATATGCAGATGCCTTCTGATAAAGAACTAAATGTAAACTATACTGTAAGTGATTTTAAATATGCTGATAAAAATTTGAAATACTTAGTAGGCTGTGATTTTTATTGATATCCAAAGTAGCTGGATAGACTTTGTGTATCGACTTTGCTGATATCTACTGATTTCATATTTCAGAATAATGTTGATCCGAAACCGAAGCCAGCTCCTCGGTCAAAGTTACAGCCACCCAATGACGACAGCCTAGACTTACCTGATTTACCAGATTTGCCGTCTGTTCCAATGGGGTTCGGGGAACCTCCGGACAGCAGGGGCGCTACGGGTGGTAATAGTGGCCCGAACGTAAACAGCAGCCATCAAAATTCTAACGATGAAAATGATATTGACTTTGACGATTTAACTCGAAGATTTGAAGAGTTGAAAAAGCGTAAATAAGCAATCAAACGAACAGAATGCATAATAGCTTCTTTCCGTCGCGTCGCCTTAAAGCTTTTGACAGTGATACTAATATCCCATTTGTCATCTTTTATTAAATAAATGTCCTGCAGTTTATTATGAGCATATGGTCAGTTGGTATTTTACCGTGAAATGTCAAGAAAAGTGTAAGTATATAAATATATATATTGCTTAATTTTCAATTTCTCCTTTAACATCCGGTATGCATGCGTATTATCAATAAAAGCCTATGTATATTCCTTTGTATCAGATCCGAGTAACGGCACTGTGATTATCACTTGCATCAATGCACACAACCGTTTTCAGCCCAATTAAGATATCGTTTTTCCCATGTTTAACGCCTATTTATCACACTTTTACTTTTTCTTGGTTGTTCAATCAACGAATTATCTAGCAAGGGTTTATAAACAGGGCTTACCTGAAAACTTTTTAAAATCACAGTACCATAACTGCCGATAAATTTTCATACGCAGTGTCGAAGAATTTGTGACAGATTTTGTGAAATGATAATATATTACTCAACGATCGTGTCTCGTGTGTAATCCCATCAATAACTTGATCTTTCACACTTATCGCATTAACGCAGGTTTTGTTAAAATCTCTAGAAATCTCAAACCTAAAAGAAGCATTATTTTGTAGCATTTCTCATCATTTCACGATTTATATACAGTACGCTACCAAAAACCTTTACATATTTTTCAATCTTCACTTTACGCTAAATAAAAGCTCATGTGTCAAGATCGTCATGCATAAAGTGCTTTTCGACAGATGACAAGATTATATACGTAGACTCTCGACTCGACTCGTTGTTTTTTGAATGTGTGCAAACCATGTGAAAAAAAAGTTCTCTTGTGGGGAGTAGGTATGCAAAATGCAAAACCGCTTACGCATAATAAAAATTTCAATACTGCTCGCAGAGAGTGTGGGATATGATGCTTTTACAGTTTCTGTCAGGCAGGAGGTGTCATCGCACATTATATTCACAACAATTGTGTGTGCCTTTTTTCTTTTGTCTATAAAAGCAGGCACAGAGAACGCCTTTTCTTTACCTTGTAAAGCATACAATGAGCGAGTAGTACTATGACTAGTGTGGTGGTGATCCCTCTCTCAACAACAAACTGAGTATGATTCAAAATGGTTTAATTACGTTGCGTGCATGATGTCATTTTCTTCCCCTCTCTCACAGACGGATGCTCCTCATAAAAAACTTGCCTTAAGCTACTAATCGTCCTCTCCTCGAATAGAATTCGCACGCGGCCAGGCGAGTCTCTTTTAAGTAATCATGAAAAAAAACCATTTTATCAGCATCGAGAACGGAAAACAGAAAGTCAAAAGGATTCTCCTGTGTGAGGAGTCTGAGTGCCTACACACACCTCCACATTTTCACACAGTATTAACATTTAAAACAGGAGGACGAGAAGCGCATCTTTAAAGATCATATAAAGCGGATAAACTTTCTAGGTTTATGTATTCTCCCAGAGAGTTATATTTTTTTAAATTTGTCGGACTCGTACATATTATGTTCATATCATTACATTACGACCACTGTGTGCAAACGTTTGTTTTGTGTGCTGAGCAAACAACACCGAGAGGAGACATCAGCGGTTAAACCTTTTTGTGTGGAAAATAGTGGGATACGGAGCGAGGAAAGAGGATGAAGAAGGGAAACAGTTTTTTTTATTATGATTTTACAAGTCACTTGTTTTTTTACAGTTCTGAAAATGTGTTAGGTAAGTATGCCGTCTTTTACCGGGGGAAATGATGGCTGTGCCGCTGAGAGCATACATTAAATTTAGTTTTTTTTATGTGTACCCACCTTGGCTTCCTATGAGCCATGCACATATGAATTTTTGTGAATATCAGTGAAGTGTGTTTCAGTCTAATCTTGACTCGTTTTCCTGGTGCCCTCTTCTTATCGCATACTTTGTATGCTTACCACTGGTGTGGTGTGTTCGTTTTGATAAGATACACATCACAACCTAGTCGCCTCGCTACATTTCGGATTCATCAAATCGGTTTCGTGTTGGTTGTTGGTGGTATAAATGTAAATCTGCACCATATTTTATGATAATGTCGCAACCCAGCCAGGTTAATTGATTAAAATACTGAACAGGGAAGTGGAAGCCTATATATAAATTTCGTAATAACAGAGGTGCAGGCAGAGAGGTTGTGCGTTATTGTTAGTAGTAGTTAGTGCGGAGTAGTTAGTTGCACATGGCATACATGATTTTCGGTTATACGAATTTTATTACGTACACTCTTAATATATAATTTAATAATATGTACAATCTAACAATGGTTATAGGAAATTACATGGGGCAGCTGTCATTACTCATTCTGTGACGAGGAAAAGGCTAGAGATTATATGGGTGCAAGCAAAATATGTTCACATACATGCTTGAATCAACAAAATGTAGCATGATGAGTAATTTTCTTCTTGATGAGAAAGGGAAGGGACAATGAACAATATATATATAAAACTACACACAGTTTTGCAGTTGATGACTGCTGATGACGAATATATACCTACCTACACATGTCATGATTGCAGGATTACTTCATCATTTGAATTGAAGTGCTCTTTCATTTGCTGCGTATTATTTTTAGAATAGGTTCAGAGCTTCTACTGTGTGGCCGCGATAAAGTTATCAATCCGCATATAAAATGCCTATTAAAGTTAGCGACCATGTCAAATAAACAATATTCACTAAATGAATTATTTCAATACATTCGTTGAGCAGGAGTGCTTATTTGAGTTGAGAGTACAAGTCCCATGAATGAAAACAGTTTTATTCGAGCATGCCAGGTCAGTAATTTTTCGTTTGTTGTTTGTTTCATATGTAATGGGATGCAAATACCCATGTTGTTGTGTTTATGTGTAGAAGGCGTCAGCGTTTTAAACCTGTAAAGGTGACTGCTTGATAGTGTAGGCAATCTGAAAAATTCATTTCCTCGCTCTGTATTCATGAATCATCATGACTGCACTGCACACTTTGCTCGATTTCAGTGATAAAGAAAAGATGGTCAGTTTACATTGCATTATATCGTTAACAAAACTCAAAACTGGACAGAGAGATAGGATTAAGGCGGATGACTCATCGGAAGCTCGTAATCCTCAGGCCGCTCACAAGTACCTCTAATAGACCATATAAAGCAGTATGCAAATTATGTCTGCCGACTAAACTTGGACGGTTGTTGCTGGCTGACTGGGTTGATTGCGGCATCAAATGTTGTTGGAGATATTCTGCTTAATTTAATTATCAGTGATTTGGGGATTTTATTTGATCCAGTCCAGCTCCACAGCATATGCAACATGCTACTAAAGGACAGCTCATCCACTTCAAAAGTCAAAGGAATAGTACATACAATTCTCGGAATTGGATACTTGGACAGCTCAAGTTGTTGTTTTAGGAGCGAGCATAGTCACAAAAATAAAAATAAAAATGCAAACCACTACCACATTCCTAACCACAATTTGTCCACAGAGAGACCTGAGCAACACCCATTTGGTTTGATTTCCCATATTTCATCAACCTCAAAATTTCCAAGTCATACATAAAGCGCTATGTAGCAAAGCAGAGCATCTAATCGATAATGGGATTAGCACAAATTTACAAAATAGCCTTGAATGAATTAACCCATAGAATGGCACAAAATGGCATTTTTTGTTAATTTTTTTACTAGAAAATGAATGCCCATCCATTATTACCGCACGTTCTAAAACGCATTACTCACAGAAAAAAAATTTCTGGGATATTTTTTTAGATAGTTTGATGCAACTTGTGTGATACATAATGGATAATGCCAAAGTACCAACTTTTTCTGCACCAAAGGACAATTTTGTTCATGCATTTGTACATTAGTACTCTACACTTCTCTGTTTCACAACTGCACAGAATTACAAGTGCTCAAAGCTATCTTTCTTTTTAGGACATGAGATAATAAGTCAAACAGTTATAGCCCACTCACAAGTCTTTTCTTTCGCAACCAACGTCTAAAAGCAAACTTGACATTGAGTTCACAGAAAATAGACATTGCCATTTTTCTTTCCTTTGTGTAATTGAGGTTATTTTTTTAAAGGCACACTCACTACAACACAGCACATTTACGTGTAGCCTGTCTACACTCACGTTTCTTTTGATACACCTTGATTAAGTTTTTGGCTTAAAGGGTCTTTTCTCATTTCCGTCGAATGTATATTGTCACCTCCACACAACTCCTCCAAACGTCGGTACACCGTGTACAACAACAGACGCGATTATTTCCTTCACGCGTAATATGGGACAAAGCTGTATAGGAAGGGAGCTGAAAAGCCATAAAAACTATCGAGAGAGAGATGTGTAAATGGAAAAAAAATGTGCAATGCTTTCAAGATTGGAGTACGCCACGGTCGGGTTGTTTAATCATTGACATTGGTTTGGCTTTGACACATGTTACTACACACTAGCTAGCATTGCACTGATGAGAAGATAGCGCGCAGGGCGTTGTTTCCCTTTTGTAGTAATCTTTTTATGCCGTGTCTTTCGCCAAAAAAGGCTCCTTTCTTCCACCATGCATAATATTGTGATCACGTCTTATACATATATCTCTCTTGCACAGACATGCACAAATTTTCTACATAATATAATGCCTGCATACCATGTAAAAAATATCGCAAACCATGTGCATTGCGTTAAAGAAAATATCAAATTTTCTTTATGCATATGTAATACGAGAATACGAGATACATACATAAGCTTTTAGTTTTGCTATCATCAAATCACTATCATCATCATCATCATCATCACAGTGATCATCGTAAAACTAATGTTATTAGTCTGCCTCTGAAAATGTGTGGTTAAGAGAGAGAAGAAGCGAATTACTCATCAGAGCCCAGTTAGTGTTAGTACTAGGTTGGCTACATAACATCAACAAAAATCCCTTTTCTACCATATATTAACCAAACATAGCACACACTTTTAATACACATATATTACACATCTGCCAGAAATAATAATGGTTGCACACTATCACACTCATCCCTACACCAAAAAAAGCAAAGAAAAAAAATAAAAGGATTTTCATTAATGGACTAACCCACAGAATAAGAGAATAACACATTCACGCATAGACAGTTTAATACGAGTGGACGTGCTCATCACATCACATCAAACGCATCGCGTAAAGGATACGGTGATATACATACTGAAAATATAACAAGTGCACATCAACTCGTGTGTATTATTTTCGAGTGTATGGCCTACGGGCCTTGAAATCATTTTCGTTAGTCAACGCATTGTTCCCAAATAATATGAAACTCTCTGTCTCGCCTCTTGTGAGCTTCTTCGATGGATGAGTGACAGTTGTTCCCAGGTTTTTACAGGTGCATGTAGTAATAAGCACAAAAACATGGTAGACGACAAGTGGTAGGACTACTGAAACTAGAAGAAGTTTTTTTGTGGTATCAAGAAGAGCAAACCAGGAATCGGGCCAGCTGAAATATACCTAAAATAGTTTGCTGTATAGTACAACTTTGGGGATATTTTTTTCCTCTTGACATTTCCCCTTATCCTTGTATGCATAAGAGATGGTTGACATTTGAGAGAGTTGTGAATTGTGGATGGATATATTTTTTCTTAGATTGAGATTATATTGTCTATCCCCTTGGATTGGACGTCATTTTTCCCCTCACAGTTTTTATTACATTGAGTTTTTTGTGTGAAAAAGTACTGGATTTGCAAACAGCTTCAAAATGGTAAGTTACCGGATATCTTTTATATTATTTTTGCACGAACAATGAAAATGAGGGGATCTGTATCGGATGGATATGAATAGCACATCCGCACTGTTCCGCACACACACGCGGTGTATGTTTGTAATTTTAACCCCTTTGTAAAAAAAATTCGTCTGGTTTGGACTTCTGGAATTGATCCAATATTTCATGTTTATGGGTTTACGCTTGAGAAAGCACGGGTGCGTGAACATTGAGCAGATCTTTGTTTGTTTTGATTTCACCCACCCACGATTTCTCCTCGAGACTATGAGAGCTCATTCATATAGAGAAATACAAAGTTTTACGCAGAAATTTGCAGAAATTGGAAATGTTTACAGAAATATGCGATTTCAATGTCATGAATTGAAGATACAGATGATGAAGATGGACTATTTTAAGAAAACTAGCTTTAAACTATGTCAGTATGCTAAAGGAGGTTGAATTTAGAAAGCACTCAGAAAGCAAGCTGGAACTGCTTCTTGTACACAAATTTGTTTGCGTCTACTGTCCCGAATGAAATGTTTAGTCCACTAGAATACTAATCTATTAAAATTAATTCTATTTTCAGGTGTACCACTGGCAGTCAGCGGTTAACACCAAGGTCAGCGGTGTGGACGACATGGTGCTCCTGACAAAGATTAGCGAAGACAGTATTGTCGATAACCTCAAAAAGAGGTTTATGGATGACTGGATATTTGTAAGTTTTACTGAAAGTGGAAAATGGTAAAATCTAATTTAAAATGGTTTGTCTAATTTTCCCTTTTCGTTGTTCGTATTGCAGACGTATATCGGGCCAGTATTAGTCAGCGTTAATCCTTTTAAACAAATGCCATATTTCACCGAAAAGGAAATAAATATGTATCAAGGCGCTGTAAGTATAATTTCTCAACCTCACTCGAAAAGGAAATAAATATGTATCAAGGCGCTGTAAGTATAATCTCACCTTCTCAACCTCACCTTCTTCTAATTTATTACAGATTTCCAGGGAAAATGTTGCATTAAAAATATTTTAAAATTTGCAGGCACAATATGAAAACAGGCCGCACGTGTACGCTGTTGCGGACAATATGTACAGAAATATGATGATAGACTCGGAAAACCAGTGTGTTATCATCAGGTAATCCTTAAGATGTTGTAGTGTCAAGTGCAGAAGGCGTGTTATTTCGTTCACAAAATACAACCCACGGAATATGCGGGAGTACCATTTCTTCCATTTGAAATCGCTAAGTTGCTGAATTTGACTTTTGATTTGTGTTTCAGTGGCGAATCTGGCGCTGGAAAAACTGTAGCGGCGAAATATATCATGAACTACATAGCAAAGATATCTGGAGGAGGTGGGGTCGTACAGCATGTCAAGGATGTGATTCTCGAATCGAATCCATTGCTTGAAGCCTTCGGAAATGCGAAAACCATCAGAAATAATAATTCTAGCAGATTTGTAAGTCGAGAAAGTTCTCGTCACATTTCATATTACATTTTTATTGCTCCTAATTTCCAAGAATTTCTGCGAAATGATACCAATTTAAAAATAATTTTGCTAAATTGCAGGGGAAATACGTTGAAATCATGTTCGGAAGTGGAGGACAACCTTCAGGTGGGAAGATCTCCAATTTTTTGTTGGAGAAATCCCGTGTAGTTGCTTTGAACAGTATGGAACGAAGTTTCCACATATTTTACCAATTATGTGCAGGTGCTACGGAGCCAATGAAGGGTACGAACTGGTAGTTATTTCATGATCAACATCTCAAATTGATATGCTTCAAATGTTCGTAAAAAATAATGGCGACTTTGGTTTTTCTGTTGGCAGCACAATTTGCACTAATGCAACCCGACTATTTTGATTACTTGAAACAAAGCAATTGTTATCATGTCGATGGCACAAATGACGCCCACGACTTTCAAGAAACTTTAAGAGGTATCGCGAAAAGGATCTTGAGTTTGCCTAAGTATATATATCTGTGGTTCAATTTAGTTGTGCCTGCTATGTGAATCGTTAGTTGACAAAAATTTCTAAATTTCCTTTTTTTCTGTCATTTCCTCCCAGCCATGAATGTCATTGGATTGAGTCAAGCGGAACAAAGTGATATTTTCAGTATTGTGGCCGGTATCCTTCATCTTGGGAATGTCAGCTTCATTGAGTCAGGGAATTACGCGCAAACAGCAGATAATCAAGGTACATGCGAAAATCCCCCCACATCACTTTTGAAAAGATTGCTATAATCAGAAACAGAAATCAAGTTCGATACTCAAAAAAATTGTCGCATTTCAACCGCAAAGGAAATTGGAGCTGTACATGATTCAATTCACAAACTTGTACCATTATTTTCACACAGCTCTCGAATATCCAGCCGCACTATGGCAAATTGATGCGGCCACATTGGGAACGAAATTGATCAGTCGAATAATGGATGGAAAGTGGGGGCGACAAACGGATAGGATTGAGGTCACTCTCAATGTTGAGCAAGCGCTGTACACGAGGGACGCCCTGGCTAAAGCATTATACGCGAGATTGTTCGATTTTCTTGTTCAAGTATGCGTGTAATTATTGGGAAACGTGACATTTCTAAATTTAACATTTTAAAAGCCTCCTTTTTTGTACAACAAATTTGGTCTTGTTTTGTCCTTTCCAGCGTGTAAACTCCGCCATGGTAGTCCACCAAATTGGGCAAACTGTGGGAATCCTGGATATCTACGGGTTCGAGATCTTTGAGAAAAACGGGTTCGAGCAATTCTGCATAAATTACGTGAACGAAAAATTGCAACAGATTTTTATAGAATTGACATTAAAAGCCGAGCAAGTAAGTAAAATTTCTAGGTACTACACTCACTTTTGCTTTTTATAAAACCCCTACTGCTCCTTTGCTTCACTTTCATTTTCGAATTTATATATCCCTACATACAAAAATTGCGGACTGCTGAGCTGCCAACAAAAAAAAATTCACTCATTTGATAAGGATCCACCTCGACTGCTTTTATGAGGAGAAAACTCCAAGTTCTTTGAGAACTCAATTTTCGTTGCAAATTCTGTACACACCACATACCTATACGCACCACACAAAACGCATGTATGCACTTAATTCATTCATGATTTCCGTTTAATTTGCCAAAAAATTTGCTCGATTCGTTTCATACCTCATGCTTTATGGGTTGTAAGGATGTTTGCATAGTGTATATAATTTACGTGCTGTGCCTACCTCGGTAAATTCCGTTCTGTGTTATGCATTCGCTCAATGAGTAATTATTACGGTAATTTATACTTTTCATCCCGGCTATGCCCATTTCAATGAAAGGTGGTGGATGGATGGATGGTGATGCTGATGATGATGGTGGTATTTGAGAAATTTTTTTCACGCGAGTCCTTTTTTTGTAAGAACACAAAATATGTTCATTTTATTTTAATGAGAAAAAAGGGTAGTTCACTGTTCTTATCAGTAACAAAAGATCTTGTAGCAAAATTTAATAAACTACAAATCATTTTACGCTTCAGGGACTAGACTATATTTTGTAAAAAGATTTTGTATATAAATCTTGCTAGTTTTAGCTCTGCAAAAATATCGCAGATGCAAACAGTTTAAAAATGATTTCTTACTTCTCTCATTCCCTGTCGGAAAAGAATGGGAAGATTTGCAAGGGAGCTGCTAGACGTATTAAATTACTTCACAAAAGATATTAAACTTACGACACATTTCCTGATGTAACAAAAAAAAACAGCAAAAGATCAAAAAATACTGAGTACGGAATGTCTTTAAAAGGGAAACCCATATAGGAAGACATGTATATCATGTGTTTTTTTATCCTCACCTGTCGGAACACAATTAATTATTTGATAAACAGCTAGCAGGAATGCTTCATCCACTTTTTGGGTGGTGATATAGGTAGGTACAACAGAAATATTATAATATTAGGGGGGAATTTGTCTTAACTTTGGGGGGATAATGCTACGAGTGACCTAAACGGGTTTTAAAACGGTGGTTCTAAAAGGATCGCTTTTCTGGTCTTTAAGATCATAACTGAGAAAAGACTTGGTAGAAGCAGCTTAATAGTCAAAGTTGTAGCTGCTGGATGGGCGACCGCCAGCAGAGAATCCTTGAGTTTGGTAACTTGGGGCAGCTCCGCGAAGTCCACTGCTTGAAGAGGCAGATGGAGAGGAGGCGCTAGCGCCGTGGTAAGATGGAGCAGAGGAAAGTCCTTGGAAGCCTCCTGGGCTGGAGGAGAAACCACCTGGAGCAGCTCCGAAACCTTGTGGGGCAGAAGAGCCAGAGAAGCTAGAGGCACCTCCGAAGTCACCGAATCCCCCTGGGCTGCTGCTTCCTCCGAATGGGGATCCTCCGCTGCTGTGGAATCCACCTCCGTGAGGGCTTCCTCCGCTGCTGTGGAATCCGCCTCCGTGGGGACTTCCTCCACTTCCACCTCCTGGGGAACCAGCGAAGAATCCTCCCTCAGAGCCACCGCCGGATCCACCACCGTGGGGGCTTCCAGAGTGGTAGCTGCCACCACCAAAGTCACCGCTGTCACCACCTTCACCACCAGGGGCTCCACCACCTCCGAACCCGCCGAATGGGGCACCACCTTCAGATTTAGCAATCAATTTGTCCGTTCAAATCAAATCAAAAATTCTGTAAACTCGCGAGATGAATTACATTTAGAAACCACTATAACGTACCTCCAAAGTCACCACCTCCGAAGCCACCGTCATCATCACCACCACCAAATTGTGGGCGAGCGACGGCAACAGCCACAAGGCAAAACTATATAGGGAAATTGGGATAAAACTCGTTTTAAAACCTGGGTATCTTATGAATTCTGTTGAAATTTTGTTGAAAACCTCTAAAAACTGCCAACTCACCAGAATAAGTCCCTTCTTCATATTTGCAAAACGTTTGTCTCCGTCACAAAGAAAAACTGAACCCAATTGACTTTTTTGACTTGTTCCTCTGAACGTTTCGAACGCTTATGATTCCATTTACGGAACTCACGGTTGCTTTTTATAGGAAAGCTTTGTTCATGGGAGATGATATGGTGTGTGTCGTGCTTCATGATTTTTCTCACCTTTGCTCAAGACACGTAGAATTTGCATGCACGCTGTACGCGAACACTTATAAACTTCAAGTTGTTACGTTACGATATTTTAATAGGTGTTTCACATGCTTTATATGCATGCCCCGCGTGTTCACATTTTTACAAAAGACATGTACTCGCATACATGGCATACAAGTGTGCAGTGGTGGTGGTGGTGGTGGTGAGTATGCTGAACCAGTCAAGAATCAAGATTTAGCCAAAGCCAACAACAGCAAACAGCATAACAAAGAACAAGTTGTAAATCTCTTGTCATTGGGAGTTGCTTTACAACACCGGTGGTGCACCATGCACCACTCCATTTCCTCCCCAAAAAGGATCGTTAAGGGAGCTACGATATCCATACAAAACACATAACCCACTGCGCCTTTAAGTCGTCAGCACTCAGCACAGCATCATAATATTATAGGCAGTAGTGGAGGGAGTTAGACACACATCAATTGTTGAAGGATGTCTTTTTTCAGATGGTGTTCACGTAATAATAATGATCTCAATGAAATAATATCATATATCAACGAGGGTACTTACAATTACAAAGCAATATTATTATTATCATTTTTATATGCACACAACAAAAATCCCAATTGGAAATATACCAGCTGGGTAATCAGCTCATGAGATTTTTTCCCAATTGTAAATAAACAATTATTCATATACTCGCTCACACACACACGCTGGGAATGTGTATATAATAGTGCATAGTGTACGCTCACACACCATTAGATAGATATTTGCTCCCTTCAAACGAGTTTTTGTTTGAGTTGGTAATACACAGAGATTATAGTAGTAGAAGCAGTGGCAGAAATGATTTGAACTGCATTAATCGTTTGATCTAGTGTGGTTACCTTTGTGGTTTCTAGTTAATCGCTTTCACTCACTCATTTTCGTGAAAAAGGGGCGGAAGGGAAGCGTTTTGCTGGCTGCCATTCCGTCAATCCCTTCGCTCAGCTCTGGCAGCCCATTTTAAAACTCCTTTTCACGCAACTTGGTCTTTGCCATTTGCGTACTACTACTGCTCCACTCGTTTACAAATTTTTACTCCAAATCGTGTGTGTACTATACTGGGACAGTATGATGACGACTGGTGATGAGAGAACTTGCTTCTGATTGTCCACGCATCATTTGAAGTGTGACACAGTGCTCTCGTAATCCACATAAAGTGTATATTTGCATGGGCATCTACTATATACCCTATCAGCAGCAGCAGCAGCACACTAATATGTCCCTTAAAAACATACTCACTTCACTGCATGCATTGTACTCTGTATACATCGTTTCATCGTTTCGCATGTTAGCTTTCAAACGATGACAGAAGTTGTTATTACCTATTGCATTTTCGAATACCTAACGTCTCTTAACTTGACTACTGGTGTTTGTTGCCGCATGATTGCCACTTTGTTGTTGCTCCTGTGTCTGTGGCTTTTCTTCTATTTTTCTCAATGCACACACATGTGGGCCGATTATTCAATATCAACTCAATTTTAAATTAAGCATAACGAGTTTTTGTCCGATTTTCATATTAGATTGGCACACTTCATGAGGTTTTTTTTTTGAGATAGGACAAGAGTCACACTTATTTTGTGCGCTAGAGCTAGCTCTGCTTGAAACGCACTCAACCCTTTTTTCCCTTTATCAAGAAATTGCGTACACCACCGATATAGCGACACACTATGGATAAACACGGTGGTGGTATAAAAGATGTGAAAAATATCTTGTCTCACACATTATTTTTTTTTAAACAAGGCTTAGATTTCGCTATATAACGAAATCGAAACTTAGTCGTTAAAAAATTGCGTGCAGTACGCTCTGGCTGGATTGCAACAGGGATAGGGATATTCTGTCGGTTACGAAACGTTCCACAGGTTGGTTACCTACTGCGATCCATGTGCTGCAACAGAGAGAAACAAAAAGCTTCAATTTTTACATAACTTATATTGCTAGCTGTATACCAATGACATCAAAAAGGCAATCTCTCTAAATTAGAGCTTATGTATCTAAAAACAGTTTCGCATTTGCGTAAGTGAGGACATTTTTTTCTTCTCCTTGTTAAATGTATGTTGAAGGATATGCATAATAGTTTTTTGGAGTGCATTGGTCTTGGTAATTTATAAAGTGGGAGGCATTGTGTGTGCAGTGCAGCGCAGCCTTAAAAGTCAACTCAAACTGTAATGGATATATTTTCATCAGAATCGTTTTGAAACATTTTTTGTGCTCTTTGTCAATCACTAATTTGATAGCTAATCAAGCAAGAAGTTCTAGTTTCTCAAAAATATATACATACAAGATTCTCTTGAAAGGCTTTCGTCAACAATATAATGTGATTTGCAATAATATTATGCGCATGCGTTTTTGTCGAAAATAAAACCTGTGTGAACATCACAAAAAAAGCTTTGTTACGCAGTAATAAATTCATAATAGCGTGCGGGGGGATGGATACCACCACATCATCACCGCGCCAGTTATAATAGGCATGGGGAGTTGGTGATGATTTCGAAATAATTTTTCTAAATTACATTGTAACAGCTAGCTAAAGGTTCACAAGTGCCACGAAGTGACACAGGTTGAACCTATGCAAATGTCATTTTCTGATGATGGTGTGGCAGCATAGCACTTTTGTGGCAGGAGACAAATGCAGAAATTCACCGCAATTAAATCAATTTCGCATAATTACCCATTTGTCTTTTGTTCTAGAAAGTAAATTGGTAATGAGACGGTTGTCACAAAGGTGCCTACAGAAAAGGCCTAGATTCCTAGATGAAAATCTATTTCGTACTCAAAAACGGAAGCAATCTAGACCAGAGTTAGTTGGTACATTGTTGTAAACCTATATGAAATTAAAATACCTGTCACAGAAAAAAAAGTGGTTTGATGCGTAGCACAAGCTAGAAGTTGTGGGGATGAGGATGGCGAGGAGGTTGATTGTCGAGTCAACAATTATGATTATTACTACTGGTGCATATAAAAAAAGATGTTACACTGGCTCGTTAATTCACCATGCATTTTAGTCAATAGGTATATATACATACACTTTAAAAATTGAGTTCGTGTGAATCCCATTCCCATCTTCTCAATGGAGTCTTTTAAATTGTGTGCAAAAAAGCAAATACTATCAGTATCCGATACACATCGCATCGTAATAGCTGAGGTGAGTAAAAAATGAAAATGCAAGCGTGATGCACTCAAGCGCAGCGAACGTCTCATCAAAAAATCTTCTGCAGCCGGTTTCCTGTTTATTGTTAAAACGTTGCGCATGTGGCGTCGATAGACGATATGCATATCCTCTCTTATTATCAGCACCGCAGAGAACTAATACGAACTATATGATATGAATGACTGTATAGCTGCCTATATTGTGTTTGGGTTATTAATGGTGAGGGATTGAATGAAAAATACTATAATTCTTCAATAATGAAAAATATGCCATAAAAAGATTAAATTGTCTTATTCTTTTTTTACAAGCAATCTCGCTCAACAATAATATGATAAGATCTTGGGATATGTAGCTCAGAGATTAAAATATATTTTTTAGATTAGCAAGATATATAGCACATGTATGAAAATGAAAGGAAAAGCTGGATCAATCTGGTTTCCCAATGTGGGCTTCTATTAGGTATGCTAGGCTAGAATTCCTTTAGAGAAGATGCTCTGCTCTTTCACTAATGAGGAGACGCGCTTGGTTTGTAAGAAAGTGAACTATTGAGGAATCGCAATATAAAAGGAGTTTTGTACTTGTCAATCACCCATCAAGTGGATACTCGTCACTTCCTCTCTTGACTACATGTGGATGGAGGTGTGCTTAAGTAGGGAAAAAATACTGCAACAAGGTTTATCCCTGTAGAGTAATCATCATCATCATCATCACATAAAATCTGTGTCGACTTGATCGCACTGACTGATAATAATGACGGAGAAGCATTCAAGTCTGGTTTAAAAGCGACAATTAGGTGCATTCCGTTTCACGGCTGATTAAGGCAAAGGTGGCGTTCACATTTTTACCTGTGTGTATAGCCAGTGTCGCACATCCACAGGAAGAGGAATTTATGCACCTATAAGACAACTTTCAAGATAACAAAGTGCTCGTTGTGGTAATTAGCTCAATTAAAAAGTGAATTGAGCAAAAACTACAAGAATGTTGGCAAGACACGTTATGTTATAGGTACTGGGTGGCATGTAGGATAAAATTGATCACTGCCTTACTATCATCCGTTTCACCACTCGATATCTTTTTTTTCGAATAGCGTCATAACAATCCCTCCGTGTGGTGTGGCGTATACGCATCCTGCCCTAAAACTTACTCTTGCTTTCAGTTTACCATCCTATTAGTCATTATTGGCTTGAGAAAAAAAATTCTCACGCCTTTTACAACCATAATATGATAGGTATATATATAAGATGTATATGATTATTATTACACATATGCACTCTGTGGTTTCTTTTTTATCGCGATTCAATTGCCGCTTTTCTAATCCTCCTTTGTTCTGATAATGATCCTAAACTGCCATTTTGATGTCATCGAATAATATTGGTGACGATGTCTCTATGAAACTGTGCGAGTAGGTAGATATATTCCACATATTGCGATGAATATGTATATTGGAGCTAAACAAATCTCTTTTTGCCTCTTTTTATAGGAAGAATATGTTCAGGAAGGGATTAAGTGGGTTCCCATCGACTATTTCAACAATCAAGTGGTTTGCGAGTTGATTGAGGGGATGAGACCTCCAGGAGTAATTGCTATTCTTAATGATGTCTGCGCCACCATGCATGGTGTCACCAATACGGCTGATACGGATTTTTCAAAGGTAAGAATTGGTCTAAAAAGTTGATTTTTAATAGTGATGCTATTGTATTCGTGTAACACGTGCATTCATATTACATCTCCACCACCGTCGTCCGTCCATACACAAACCATGAAGTGTGCGCTAAAACTTGCAAATCTGACGCATGACAGATTGAGGCTGCACGGATATGCAGGACAAGATTGAGGATGCGATTTTTCAAGTCGTCCTTTGCCATTCGTAATATACACCTTGTGTGTGAGTTACGCAATGACAAATATTGGGAGAATAGGGCAGCACATATAATGTGCATCCGATTCGGCACGCTCTGTCGCTCGTTTTGAGGGAAAAGGATAAATAATATAATTTTTGTTGATAAATGGTTTTTCACGTGTTATGCTCTGCATTGCCGGAAATCACATTTATTGAAAATAATTGTAAAGTTTAAATCAATTCCTGAAAAGAGTTCATAAGGAGTTTTTTTATGTATACCAAAGCCGTTAACTCTTGTGCCATAATTACATAATAGTTAATAGGTTCATCGATTTTCTACTTTTTTTTCTTATTGCATCCGGCAAAACAAAATTTGTTTTGGTGCGTTAAACCTTTTTTTCTTCGCCAATACAGAAAAAAGGAGTAATTATCATGTGCATTTTGCAGTGCACATCCATATTATGCATCCACAAAATCAACGAGAGCAGCGGCAGCCCCATTAGTTTTATAGAGTCCTAAAAACGAAAAGACAGCCAACCATGAACAACTTTATTTTGGCTAATCCTTTTGCGATCAAATGCTATACAAATGGTTGATGAGGGAAGAGGATGATAAAATATCGGTAGAAATTGTATTTGCATAACGCATCCCTTACACATTTTTTTTACTATATTCCTGATAAATAAAAAAATGGGCACAATTGGTTGGTGTGTTCTCAAAAGCAAAAGTGCATAACGCACTCACTCACCACGTCACCACACTCTGTTCCGTAATCATGAAACGACTAGGGTGAATCATCATTCATCAGTAGGCAGCAGTTGTGTGATGATGACTGCTGAATGATGAATGTGTGTAGTGTGTGTTTACTACTACTAAGGATGCACAAAACGTTCGAGGAATGCGTGGCGCACAAAGACACAACTAACTGTCTTATGATCTCTCCCATTTTTTGATCCATTAAAAATGGATTCGAAATAGATTTTAATGACGACAAGGGAGTATATGCTTCCTTAACACGTAGCATAAGACCAAAATTAGTAGCGGTGCAGGGGTGCAGAAGGTACGGTAGTAGTTCTTTTTTTAAAAAAGGAAAAAAAAACTTGTGAACGAAACGAGACGGCAATTTCAATTTGCGGGTTGATCAGCTCTGATGCTAAGTAGGTGAAAGGAAGTGATGCGGAATAATTTTTGGTGTATAGGATGATTTTTAAATGGATTCTTGCATAATAGATATGTTAAATATACTTGGTACATATTTGTTCGCCCAGAAATTATCGAAAGAGGTCCAAGGGCATCAGCACTACCAGAATGCTCCCGAGGGTTTCATAATTCACCATTATGCCGGAATTGTGAGCTACAACGTGGAAGGATTCTGTGACAGGAATCGTGATGTTCTATTCCCAGATCTCATTCTTTTAATGCAGAGTAGTTCTAGGTGAGTACGTATTTTCTATGAGAATTCGTGGGGAGTTACCTCGACAAAATGAGATTACCGCTGACATTTTTTTTATGCTCAGATACCTATACCCTGATAATCATTTTATCTTCGACAAATTAATTTTTGTAAATGTAAAATAATAATAATAATAATAATATATTCCCATTTCCCTACACTTTTTTTCATAGTCACTTTATTCGAAGTCTATTCACGGAACAAGTTGAAAATAAAACCACTCGACCAACAACTGCAGGTAGTAAACTCAGAAAGCAGGCGAATGAGCTTGTTGAAGCCTTGATGAAATGCACACCTCACTATATCAGGTAAGATGAAGATTGTGCTGAAAAAAATCCACTGTGAATATGTGTGTGTGTATATATAGAACTAGTTTGATTGGCACTTTGAAAAATGCCTTTTTAAAGTCATGTCATGAGAGTATAGCACACCTTGTTGTACACACACAATTTTTCTATATTAATGTAATGAATTTTTAAAGTTTTTTCCCTGAATTTGGCCTATTTCCAAAGACTCGAGTCATTTTACACTTTGACTTGTTTAAGGATTTTTTTTCCTCTGTGATATCTCCTATATGAAATGTCTTTTTCAAACTGATAAGAATGTCCTAATCATTTTGTAATCCTAGATGTATCAAACCCAATGAAACGAAACGACCGAAAGACTGGGAAGAGGCAAGGGTTAAACATCAAGTTGAGTATTTAGGACTGAAAGAAAACATTAGAGTACGTCGAGCTGGCTTTGCCTACAGGAGACAATTTGATAAGTTTATACACAGGTTTGTACTTTTTTTTACTCCTTTACCTTAAACACTCTTACAAATGATTTTACACACGGATTTTTATCTCAAATATAATTTAATGTATCAATTAAATGTGTAACTACGCATAATACTAGCGCAAATTACTTGAAGAAAAATAACCCTTTTAATAACTGTAGGCTTAACAAGTAAATCATGTTTGGGGCTGTTTGGCATGATCAATACTTGTTTTATAATGGCTCTATTATACAGTGGTTTACCTGGGCGCTGCTCCTTCTGAGTGCATAGTTTTTACAAAATTGCGAAAAGGTTTTTTATGGAAAACGAAAGTGGTGGCGGGGGTACCTACTACAAAACAGTTTTTGATAAAAAAAATAATGTTGCCATTGCCAGTTGTATCAAATGACCACAGTAGTATTGAAAAAGGAACATGATATTCATGCAATGAATGATCATTGTGTACGATATATGCTTAACATGCACTCTATATTCACACCGCACGCAACACATTCATTGATTTGAGTAACTACTCATATGAGTACAGGTAGATCGTGTGAACGATAGTATTGAAAAACTGAATCCATTTTCCACAGTTTATTGGCCAGATAGCTAACTGCAGATTTCCTATTCTGCCTACTCGCTATAAAAAGGGACCAATTAAGGTAGACTAATGTGTACTCTATGTGACTGTAATTGCGATTGAGATGCAATTAATTTGATTTGTAACACGCAAGCATTTAATTAAGTGGTAATTTTTCTTTCAAAATATTTATCATTTTTGTTCTTTTTTGCTAGTCTTCGATAAACACGAACACCTCGAACGCTAGTAGACTGCTTAAAATTTGCGTTCTTGTTTGAAGAAATTAAAAATGTGCATGGGAAATAAAAATGCAGTTTTGTTTTGACTTGTCGGTAGTCGGTTGTCTTCTAGAATTCAATGGGTTGAATAAATTTGCAATAAAAATTTATTGATTGGGCTGATGGCTGGGTTTTGAACGAATTATTGTATATGAATGATTTTGTTTTGATTAGGTATTTAGTAGCCAATATAATATTCTATTGATTTTGGTAGTGAATGAGTGGTCCCGTTGTTGCATTGACCTTAAGCATTTTGTTGATCATGCTCTTGGTGTGAACAATGATGCTTGCACTTATGTAACATGATTTATTGACCGATATATATGATTTTTTTTTGCAGATATGCAATTCTCTGCAAGGAAACTTGGCCTTCGTGGCATGGAGATCCGCTTGATGGAATTCGCCGTATCATGAATGCGGCTCATATGGATTCCGACCAGTTTCAGCTTGGTCGAACAAAGATTTTCATTAAGGCTCCTGAGTCTGTAAGTCTGTAAAAATTCTGCGTGTAAATACCTACTCGAGTGCAAGTTATGTTTTGATTAGGTATAAGCTTGTAAAACCAAGCGTGTTTTTACGCCAATTTTTTCCCTTGAGAGAATTTATATGGTGTAGCAGAATGAATGTCATTTAGGTACTTCTATAGACGTTACCCATGTGTTTACTGACGTACGTGGGCTGTTTTTTGATTTGCCTATATTGACAGCTTTTTCAACTTGAAGAACTTCGCGAGCGGAAGTTTGATGGATATGCCAGAGTGATTCAACGAGCGTTCAGAAAGTATTTTGCCCAAAGACAGAGGCACAAGCAACGAGAGGAAGCGGCATGTATGTGGTTTCCTAATAATGCTTATTTAACCATTTCCATGTTTCTCTCAGAAAGTTTATAAATCCCATTTCCTTTTTAATCAGATAAGATGGATGAATCGAGAAATTTAATATATTTTTTTGGTTTTATTTTATAAATAGCGATTGTTCTGGGAAAGAAGCAACGGAGGCGGTTTTCCATCAACAGAGCATTCAACGGAGATTATATTGGTTTGTTAAATTTCAAAATGACATGACCCTATGCGTTATGATAGGTAATTTAATGAACTGTCTTATAATTTATTAGGATTGGAATTCAGACCGGATCTCCTCAGCTTACTCAGCAGAAGGGAAAAAGTCGAGTTTTGTGAAACTATCATCAAGTATGATCGCCGGTTTAAGGTTGGCCTAAGACAAACGTAAATAAATTAGAAAATTATAACTACTGTAACATTACAAAATGCGTAAATGTTTTTATGCAGGAAGCAAAGCGTGATTTATTTATCACTTCGCACCGCATTTTGCTCGTTGGACGAGAAAAAATGAAACAGGGACCGAACAAGGGGCAGTTAGTTCCAGTAATTAAACGAGACATTCAGTACCAAGATGTTATCAAGGTGTCTCTCAGCACAAGACAGGTAATAATTACACAAGTTTTAATTTCGCAATTGGATTTCCCAGTTTGGACATGCCCGACACTAACGTAAATTTTTAATGGGGCAGGATGACCTTGTAATTATTCACGTCAAAGGGACGTATGATACCCTGCTGGAATCTGTGTTCAAAACGGAATTGATTACAGTTCTAAACAAAAAGTACAAAGCTGCGACAGGACAGGCCCTCAATCTCCAATTTAATGACAAGTACTTGAATTAATGTTGTTGATACATAATATATTCTCTCGACTTTTACTCGTTGGGTTGGGCTTGCCCGAAATGTGTTCGAGTCATTTGCAAATTCGTTTACTTTTTCCAGACTTGAATTTACTATTAAGAAAGATGGATGGAGAGGGGGAGGAACAAGGGCTATTCAGTTTGTTCGTGGGGCTTCTGATTTACGCGTACTGAAAAGTAGTAGCAAAATGCTCACTGTAGAAATTGGAGAGGGACTTCCGAAGGATTCTCGTAAGCTCCTTGATTGCACAAGCATATAGTGATTTAGACATATATACATCTTATTGTGAGTAAAAACTTTGGGTCAATTTTTGCCAGGCCCTCAATCCGTCACAAATTACAACACGACTGGGTCCGCCCCAGCCAAACCCAACAGAATGCCTGTAGTAAATCACTGGGCAGCCCATCAACAACAACCAAACCAGCAGATGATTCCACCTCGTCCTGCACCTGCATACAATGCTCCTCAGCATCCCGCACCTCAACCTAATTTTCAAAACAACAACAGTATTCGGGTAGTAAATGGGGGCATACAGCCACGCGGAAGTGTCCGCCCAGCCCCACCACCGCCAAGCGAACCGGCTCCTCCGAATCAACCCAGAATTCCAATGGGAGGTTTCAGGCTTCCTTTTAATCAAGGAGCTGCCCCCAATGGAGGTGTCCAGCATGGGTTCAGAAGTAATGGTTCAGTGAGCAATGGTCAGATTTCAAATGGTGGTAATATGGCGAGGGGGAATGGAACCCTGAATGGCAACCACATGCCAGCAGTACTCAAAACCGTACCGGACGCAGGCGTTGCTGGTGCCAAGAGGAGTAGTCTAAACGCTAACAAGCCTGCGCCGGGTGGAGGTAGACCGAAACCGAAGCCGAAACCTGTGATAACGCTGCCAAAATGTCGTGCATTGTATGACTACGACGCGAGGGATATCGACGAACTTGCATTGAAGGAGGGGGATGTTGTTGAAATTGTGTTGGAACGTAAGTTGAAATAAGATGATAAAGTATATGAGATAATAGTTAATAGGATAAAGGACATTAGATAATCTTTGTAATTTTATACATTTCAGATGCCAGTGGATGGTGGAAAGGGAAAAATAAAGGGAAAGAAGGATTATTTCCTGCAAATTATGTCGAGAAAATTTAATGTTACATGAGATTCTTTAAGGTGCTGAAATAAATTCATTTTTATATTGCTTGTTCAATCTATCTAATCTAAATCACTCAAATCGACAGGTTTTTTTTTTTTCAAATCACGCATTATCATTTTAAAGTTTTACATATTGAAATAGGTCCACGACGATAACAATATATTCCTTAAAATCAGACATATGCCTACCCAATCTTCGGTACATATATAAGTAGAGCTTCCAAATATTCTTCGTATCAGCGTCCAGCTACCCTATAGGTTTGCGTAGGCTATACCGGCAATGTCACCATGTCTTATTTGCCAGCTTCAGTCTGTTGACGTCTGTATAATTACAAACCAAACATTTAGGTAAATGTGCAAATTTTGAAATAAAGTGGTTTCAATGTCATTGCAAATATTATGAATTACCTTATTCCGAATCACTTTCATATATAATGGCACTGACTCTCTGGTACAATGGGACGTTAAAACGACGTGCAAAGTTGATTATGTCCATGTCGCTGGGTTCAAATTGCGTGCCGTAATCTCTGTTAATCCGATACAAGTATTGAGGTGGGGGGTCAAGAAGGAGATGATTTCGGACATAATGATTCTCTTCTTGAGTGGAGTCTTCAAAAGGTTCATGCTGGAAGGCTACCTTGTTCGCTTTCGTGGAGTACCAAACACTTGTAGCGGCGAGGTTGTAGGAAGGTTGAGGATTGTCTTCAGGGGATGTAGAGTCTTCGGAAAGGGGATCGTCATTGTCGGAATTGGCAAGATCCATAGCGAAACTGCGATGAAATGGACGTCTCCTGCTGCTTGTTGTTGTATGGTTAATTGCATCTTCTTGGGATACGTTCGAAGAGTAGGAATGATTTTCAGTCCTGCGATATTGCGACCGCGAGAGATAGCCAAATGTGTCCTCAATGTTTTCGCCACTGGATTCCGATCCTACAGGACTGTCCTGAAATTCCGACTCGTTAGACGTCCAGCAAAGCCCTCGGTAGCAGGAGACAACTCGTGATAAAATATTCCCCATAACCTTAGCAAAGAATACTTTCAGAAGCTTTGATACTGTTTTACCGTAATGGAAATAGGTATGTAACACGAAATATAAACGTAATCTGCCTGGGCTGGGGTCTGGCTTGATGTGAGCAATATTCTCTTCAAACGAAAGTTTGGATAGGGGAAATTATTGCTCCATTCTATGTACGTTCTGCAAGTACGTAAATAGCACAGATCAATTCAACTTCCTCCCATCCCAACCTCCTTACTCCTTACCATCATTTTAGTACTCCACTACCGGTATACTCACTTTCTTCGTTAATTTTGCGTGGTTTCCTGAGATAATGACATTTTGTAAATGCATTTATGGCAATTATGGATTCTGAGAATTTTGAAGTTACGTTTCGTGAGTGTTGCTGCCAATTCGTAAATAAAGACATTCGGCCCATATAGAAAGCATGACAAAATGTGCTCTTGTAGCGCTTCGTAAATACCAAATTTCATTACGCGTCGTATTGCTGCTTTTAAGTAATTACGAATAAAATCAAACAGTTTGCGCAGGTTGCTTGTATTACACTTACTGATAGATCTTTTATTTTAAATGTTTGCCGAATTGCAACATTATCAAACACCATAATCCACAAGAAACCCTTACGTAATATTAATATAAGCAATAGGCAAGGTAAAAGGTCTACAACGTTCATACAGGTATTACCAGACTCCGATTCAAATGTATTTGCCTAACAAGAAAAATGGGTTTGACAGTTTGACATAAAACTCTACTACGTCATACATTTACTACTATATTTTTTTATCATGGTAGACCCATTGCTTAATTAAACGCGAGTCTCTCTCAATGGCGTGATAAATGCGTACGTTGCTGGAAGTTCCAACATTAACGACGCTGCGCGTCTTCTTCGCTCCATCGGGATCTCAAGACGCAGCGGAGCTTCGATGGCCGAGAGCTTTCGCCTTTTTTGAAAGTGCGTTGGAGTCCCGGAGCCAGGTCGACCGGGAATGATTCTCGGTGAGTTTTTCGGCTCATGTAAATGTAAAATGCCAGCAAGTGGGTCGTGACGTATCTTGGGTTGCTCAAAGGGTAAAACCTTCACTTGTCCTTGTGGTGGGGATACGCCAACCTCTTCAATTGCAAGTTCATCGTAGTCACTCAAAAGGGTTTGTGTTGTTGGTCCATCTGTTATGGCAGATGTCCTCCTATTTAAAAGTACGAATATTTAGTTATAGTATATGCATCAAACGACATGACAATTACGCGTATAATTAATATAAGAGTAATACCTGGAATCTCCTCCAGTAGTGGAACTGAGGTCTACGTCCTCGCAGCACAAGTCGTAACATACGGTGCAGACGTTTCCCATAATTATGTGATTAAACGAGTCTCCCCGCGATACTTTGCGTCAGTTCGAGTTAGGATTCTATGAACTGTCTTCCAGTCAGTCTGGTCGTTTCCACCGATTGTCGCGAAATGAAAGGAAATGAAGGTGCGTGGTTAAGACCTCAACGTGTAATGAAGGGAATCTTTATGATGAGTCATAATTTGTAATGAACCAGCTAAGCTCCAGCACGAAACGTTAGATATGGTCCTTAGCCAGTCAAACCAGTTAAAAGTTGCTCGCCCACACATCCTCCTTATACACAGGATCATGGTACTATATAGTTACGTAGACCAGTGATACAAATTGTATTTCCTGCTTTCTGCCAACAAATATTACATTATTGAAAGTCTCCAGCAACCGCTTTCATGATTCTGAAAATAATATTCAGCCTCCTTTGTCGCGGCGTAGTTCTTTTTAAAAATCAAATTATGCTTTAAGTGCCTCTTTGTTGTTCGCTTCCGCTCTCATTTCATTCATAACACTCATGTAGTTGAAGGGAATTCTCCTGTGCTCGCTGATGTCATCTTTTCCGTTAATGTAGACTTTTTTAAGATGTCGGCAAACAACTATGACGTAAGTTCGCTTAATTAAACCCCCTGTTGCCCCACAGGTGTACTTCAAATACTATTTTATCCAAATAGCATCCATATGTACAATTAAAAATTGTCTTGACCTGTGTACACTAGCACACTGGAAGAACCAAAATCTATCAAATTCGAGACGTCATGGATATTTGAGTATGGAAAATTGCTGGATAAATAAATGAATTCCTGAAGTAGACCACCCACCTTGGTTTATTCCATATTTCGACCTAGATTTCAGCGTGCAAAACTCCAGCGTTTTTTTACTCCAAAAATCGCTTTAACCAAAAGCATCACCATGAGTGCTCCGAAACAAGATGTCCCGCTTGCCCCCATGATCAATAATAAACCCCGGAATGGTGAGAAAGACGGGAAAAAGCTACCGCTTTTAGGAAGCAGTGATGGCTCGACTGGAATCGTGACTTCCAATTCCGTTCCGGTACCACTGACTCCAGGCTGCGAAAACGCTGGCGGTGGCGGAGATGATGTTCATGTAGGAACTGACACTGGAAATGTAACAGAGCCTCCAGCAGACAGGCTCAACTTGGTATACCTTATTATTATAATCCACGGCGTTGGTACGATGATGCCATTTAACATGTTTATGACTGCCAAGGACTACTTCGTCAGCTACAAGCTGAGTAAAAAGTACACAGGGGAAACGTCTATATATGCGGCCAATTTCCTATCGTACCTTGGATTTGCTTCGCAAATTCCCAAAGTCTGCTTCAGCTGGGTAAACATTTTCATGCATATTGGAGGAAGCTTGAACACGAGAATTGGGTGGTCTCTTGTAGTCGAAGTGACTTTGTTCGTTTTCACCGTCATATTGGCCATGGTCGACACTTCCGCATGTCCAGGAGCTTTCTTTTGGCTAACCATGTTATCCCTCGTTGTTATCCAAGTGGCCGGAGGAATTTATGAAAACTCTGTGTACGGAATAGCAGCCAAGATGGGATACACCGGGGCAGTTGTGCTCGGAAGCAACATTTCCGGTACGTTTACAGCAATCATCAGTTTAATAACGACTGCAACTGCACCTTCGGAAAAGACTTCTGCCATTTACTTTTTCATCACTGCCCTCGTCGTTCTGCTGGCGGGTCTTGACACGTATTTTGCACTTCCGCTAACAAAATTCTATCGATTCTATGAGAGGATGAGGACTAGAACGGGAGAAAACAAGAAGAGGCAGTCTGAAGCTCATGGAGGAGAACCGCCGCCGCAAGCCACTCCGTACCTTAGTATTCTGAAGAAATGCTTTCCCCAATGTTTTAACGTCTTTATGGTGTTCTTTGTCACGCTCGCCATTTTCCCCGCTGTCCATTCAGACGTGAAAAGGGTTGATGGGGACTTTTTCATCTCGGAAAAGTACTACGTGGGCGTTACTTGCTTCTTGACATTCAACCTATTCGCTATGCTTGGAAACTTGATTCCAAGTCGGTTTCAATGGCCAGGACCGAAGTACCTGTGGATCCCAATCATGCTTCGAGTTTTATTCGTCCCCTTCTTCCTCTTGTGCAACTATCAGCCCGTGGACAGGGTGCGGGTTTTCGCTCCTAATTTTAAGTTTAATGACTGGATCTACTGGGCTGGCGGTATTTTGTTAGGACTCACCAATGGCTATTTCAGTTCTTTGGCAATGATTTACTGTCCGACCATGGTCGAGAGAGACCACGCTTCCGTTGCCGGAATGTTTGGTGCAGCTTTTCTCATCTTGGGAACCTTTTTGGGAATCAACTTTTCTATGATCATGCCATTAATCATCGCAAATGTCCCACTTTAGGTGGGTAAAGTCCAGCAAAGTTAAAGTGTGATAAATGCTACACAAGTGAAGATCCGTGTGACGAGAAGGGAAACTGCAAAACTAGACTTGGAGTTTATTTTTAAGTTATAATCGTACTAATAGTTACTTTTAATTATGTACATAGAATGATTTGTTAGCTTGTTACGAACTACTTGAGAAATACAGCAAGGTTCAATTTTCAAATCTAGCCAAAAACCTACATAATATTTTTGACATGCAAATTCGAACATTAGATGCATGGAATTTCATACAATTTGTAAGTGAAAAAATTACAGGAGTGGTTGTTTTATCTTTACGGATGTGCAATCCCCATTTCTGTCTTTGATATAAGATCTGTTATCTTATCACAATACAGAAATATGAATGAACGATAAACAAGTCAATCTTGAAGCTGCAGTTGCAGAAACCCCTCAAGTTAGCCAGCATCTGACATCATGCTTGACATACGTTTTTATACGCCTACTTGTTCAATTTATTAACTGTAGAAATCCTGACTGACCTTCCAGGTCGGTTTAATTGATTATGATTATGAGTGAAGAGCATCCAACGCCACCGATTACATGGGATGCAGCACTGCTGACCTTTAATGGTACATGGGAAAGAGAAAGAGATGAAATACTAAATACTGGAATTTGTGTAACATTTTTAAAAGGTAGTTTTTGAATTTTATTTTTACTTTACTTCTGATGCATAATTTTGTACGTAGACGAAGTAAAACTCTGATCAATACCTATAAAGTCTTGAAGCTCTAGTTGATATTTCACTAGACTGTTCGTTTCATTTAATTTAAAATAGGTTTTTAGGCTGTAGCTTCTTAATCATGGATGACGTGAGTAGGTATACGTTTTCGTAGTAATTAACGTTTTTGGCGAAAGCTATTCGTGGACATTCGGTACAGATTGGCATTTTACATGATAAGATTATGGCCACGCAAAGATGTACACTGGAAAGTTGACGAGCGGGGTCAACATGTGTTAATTTTGAAGTGGAATTACATAATAACGTGCTATTAGGGTGACAAGGTCATGGAAAATTATGAAAACCGGTAATGCAGCCTTATCTCACAGTCACCGGTATTAGAAATTATTTGTTGCAATATGTAATGCTAATGCTGCAAAAGTAAGAACGCATAGATCCCATTGCTCAAAGAGGTCACTCACTCATTCTGTCACTCAATCTGAAAATGCCACTTGTAATTAACCAACACTATCGAACCTACGTTATTTTTCAGTCAAAATCCAGACAAAGTGAGAAAGGGATTTGCAAGTGAACGACTGTGAACCCAATTTCTATCGCATGTTTAAACTATCCGGACATTATTCAGCATCATGGTTCTTGCAGGAACCCTTGCTAACGCAAATACACAGGAGGATCTAGAAGCCTTTGAAAAGGTCAGATTGCAACGATAGTTGTAACCATCTAATTCAAACAATTTACAAAAAGCACAATTTGGATATTACAAAAATATTGTTCATGTACTCATTACAGTTCAAGAAAATCGTCACGGATTTGAAACAAGATGACAATGTACTCGTCCGATTTCTTAAAGCCCGTGATTTTAACCTACCCAAGGCAGAGCAAATGCTAAGAAATGTAAGAAATGTATTCATATTTTAACCATTTACCAACCAACCAAAAATTAACCATTTAAGTAAGCCAAAATTTTACATTGTGCAACAGGCCATTAATTGGCGTCGAGAAAACGATATCGACAACTATCTCGAGTGGGAGTTCCCAAAGTACTATACTACCGACTTGCCTTACTCGTATTTCGGAACGGATTATGAAGGTTCGCTGAGTAAGTGCATGTCTACTTATTCAGTTATTCTCAAAATGTTTATCGCCTAACCTGAACTTATTGCTTTCATTTTTCTGTCCAGTTCTCTGGATATGGAGATGGCAATTAAAAGCCGTGCTGGATAATGGAGAGAACGTGGACACAATCCTTCGCTGGGTGTTTGCTATGCTGGAGAGGGGTATAAAAGAAGCACGGGATAATAATATGGTAGCAACAAGTGCAAATGTCATTTTTGACATGTGTAACCTTACATACGGAGAGGCCTTCCATTTACAATGTGAGTAGCGACCAAAAACAAACTACATAATAGTAAAATAATGCTGTATATTAATTATATGTGGAAGAGTTCCATTTCAGCTCTCAAGTTCATGTACCGTGTGTTCGAAACACTTGAGCGGAATTACCCCGAAATCATAAAGGACATCAGCGTAATTAATGGTAAAGACATTACTAGCTAGTTAGTACCTTATTTGTCCAATTGGCAATTTGGCAACGACCAGACCAATCTCTAAAATCTACATATCAATTTATCTCTTACTTTACGCACAGCTCCAAAGATTGCCCAGCGAGGGTTCAACTTTTTTAAAGTAGCTATTTCTGCCAATACGCTTGCCAAGATCAAAATATACGGTGGCAAAGAAGAGTGGAAGCCAGTAATACTGAACAAATTTCCGAAGCAGAGTATTCCCCCGCAGCTGGGCATAATATGTTAAGGACGTGTGTTGTGTAATGTTGCCTTCCATTTAATTTGCATGGGTTCCTCCGCACATAGAGTATAGCGGGACACCCCTTTTCATGGGGGTAATGGGTTATTTACCAAATATTAATTATCCTGATTATTGAATTTAAAAAAAAACAAGTACTCTATACACACCAGT